>JZKD02S0913330.1:263949-311857 GCA_000966675.3 Picea glauca
TACCTTGACACCTTCATGAGATACAATATGACCCAAATACTCTACCTCCTTCACCCCAAAGAAACATTTGGATGGTTTGGCATATAGTTGTTGCTCCTTTAGTAGTTGTAGCAACCTGTCAACATGTCGAACATGATCTTCCCAAGACTTTCTATAGATTAGTATATCATCAAAAAATACTAACACAAGTTTTTGAAGGAAGGGCTTGAAAATGGAATTCATCGACCCTTGGAATGTGGAAGGTGCATTCGTAAGGATAAAAGGAATGACCAAAAATTCATAATGTCCTTCATGAGTTATGAATGTTGTTTTTGGGATATCTTCTTCTTTCATTCTAATATGATGATACCCTGAACGAAGATCCAACTTTTTGAAGTAGATTTATCCATGTAGTTCATCTAACAATTCATCAATGACGGGAATGGGAAAATTATCTTTAATGGTGATGTTGTTGAGGTCTCTATAATATGAACACATACGCCATGAGACCTCTTTCTTGAGTACCATTACCACTGGTGCAGAGTAAGAACTTTGGATAGGTATAATAATTCTAACCTCTAACATTTCTTCAACCATACGCTCAATTTCACTCTTCTGGGCATAAGGGTATCTGTAAGGCCTGATGTTAGGAGGAGAAATCCTAGGAATTAAGTGAATAGCATGATCATGATTGCGAGTGGGAGGAAGACCTCTGGGAATATCTTCAAATACTTTGGAATTATTATCAATTATTCCTTGGAGATCTAGGGAGAATAGATGGCTTAGATGTTTGAACATATAGTGAGCATAGTTTTACAATTACGCCCTAATGCCCCTTTTTCAATAATCTTGTTATGCCATTAGATCTTACAACCTTACTGGGTTTTCTTGTGATACCTTTAACTCAAATTCCTTTCCTTCCAATGAAAATTTCATGAAAATTTCTTGAAAATTAAAAGCCACAGTTCCCAATGATTGTAACCATTAGAACCCTAGTACGACATCAACACCACCATGGGTATAGAAATCATTGGACTATTCATTACATATTCCCCCATAGTAACTTTGATCTTGTGGAATTTTCCTGAGCAATTGATAGTTCCTCCATTTGCATTCATTACTTGAAACTCTGGTGTTGGATATATAAATCAATTGAGAGCTTCCAAGGATTGAATATAAAGGTAACAAATGATTCCAAATGAAAATGTCTCCTTGGTATATATAGGAGACTAGGAGGTACAATTACAAATAATGTACCCAAGCTGATATAAATAAAATAAAAATACTAATGTAATATACCCCAATTAATGGGTAATGTGCCACAAATTAGGGCTTGACAAAATCAATATGCATGGGTAATTCCCCATTGGACCCCTCTTGGCCATTATCCTAGACACTTCCCTCTATTGTGGATTAATTCAGCCCCCATCTCTTGTCCATGTACCCTTAGCAGTTGGAATCACATTTTATTATTAAAACATAAAAATACAATTCACATATTACATCGCTTGGCCATAGCCACATATTATTTCTACGGTAAGCATTAATTGAAATAGGGATTGTAGTGGGGATGTTACATTCCCCTCCCCTATAATTGTGCACCATCCTTGGTACACATTATGTCAATATACATATATGAAAATTTACATTACAATACCTAGAAATAAAAATTATGCAATTTAACAACTCCAACAACAATTCCAACCATAATCTCATGTTCCTCTAAACTCTCTGACCCAAGGAATGCACCATTCGTTTATCAGGGTTAACCCAAGGGATGTATGTTGGACATAGTGTCATTGACGTATTGGAATTGATGTCAATAGTTGATATCATTGATGTGATGATAAGTTCAGATAAAATCTCAGGAGGGTTAGCGAATGAAGATAAAATCTCAAAAGAGATGACGCAATGAATTTCATAAGAATCGTTGGAGGACTAGTCAACAGTATATAATGATTTATGTCAAACAGTTGGACAAAATGAAGAGATTAAAGCTCACGAGAGTTAACGAATGAAGATCAAAATATCAGAAGAGATGGCACGTTGAAACTCAGTAGGTATGGCACGATGAAACTCAGATCAAATCAAGATCGTTGATGCACAATCGCCAGATCAATGACAAGGATGAATTGCAGAGAGCGAAAGAAGAATTAAAATACTCGCTAGTTATAATCCCGCAATCAGTCTAGATCGTTAGATCTCATAAAATCAAACATCTACGATTATGATTGATCCAACAAACGATCAGATTAAGTCATATTAAGTCGTGACCGTCAGATGCGCAATTTCCAGATCAACGATAGGGATAGATTACAAAGATCATAATAAGTATTAAACATCATGCTATTTCCAATATTGCAATTAGGAAGGACCGTCAGATCTTACAGCCTTGAAGATCGACAATTGTGGTTGACTCACCAACAACGCACAACTTCAAATTGTGATTTTTTGGTGACGATTTAAATCAATCGCAAGTTGTGGTTTTGAAACCATCCTTGATCATGGATCTTGTTAGCATTGGAAGTCGCTCCTGGATTGCTTGCAGGATCAGAGCCCAATGCCCATCATTTTTTATGTCACGGTTTGATAGATGGGTGATCGAATGGGTAGAGAATCGAATAGGTATCGCTTCAAAATAGGAACTGTATCTGATAATCAAGGAACAAAGGAGGTCTTGACCCAACTTCAGTCAGGGAGTTGATTTAAAGATGGGCAGGCGGAAGACTTGGGAGAAGAATGAACAAACTATCTCAGGCAACAGGCCTTTCGGTAACTCGTAGAGGAAAACTCTAAATACAAGATCCACTTGGTTCAGGGCTTCAAGAAACTAAAAGGGAGACTTGATTGGATCCTCCAATTCCAAGTCATTCAGTGCTAAGAAGTTCACAGGGACTGTTTAGAACAATATAACTGTTACAGTGATCCAACATACATCATCCTATAACAGTCACAACTCGACTGGATCCTCCAATTCCGAGCTGCTCTAATACAGTATATACAAAGACGTGAAAGAAACTAACATTCATCAAGAAAGAAATCTCAAGAGTCCAGAAATAACCAGAACACAATTCTTCATTAAAATTTTTACAACTGGGAGTCTTGCTCAACCATCGATGCCTGCAAAAATACAATTACTGAGTCTATATATGATTCGTAGGATCTTTTAAATGACTATGGTTGAGTTTTAATTTTTCATGCGTTAATTAACCATTTGAGAAACTTAGTGAAAGAATGAGGAAAGAAGAGGAATTATAACAGCCATATACACATTTGTAGATCTAAAATGAAAGAATAAACAGCAAACCATAACACACAGATTGATAATGGAGTTTGGCACAACTTTTGCCTACGTCTCTGGGCCTTTTCTCTGTGGGGGAGGCTTCTTTATTTATGTTAAAATGCTCAAAAGTACATCGCTGCAATGCCAAATGGCTACAAGACTGATCTGGTCATGTTCTTCCAGATCTCAAGAACCCTGCAAAGAAAATGGCATGCAAAACAGACGTCCGGAGCTCCTAGAAATGATCCGACAGCGTCTCCTTCTCAAAAGCTTCTCTGCATCAAAATGACTTTGGCTTGGCTTTTCTCCAGCATAACTCTGCTCTGACTACCCTCTAATGGCCTCAAATAGGCCTGGTTTATATAGCCTTGAAGTTGGTTGCTCATCTCCAACTTCCTCCAAGAATTTGGCCTCCAAAAATGCCCAATATCCCCTAAAAGTGGAGAGAATCAGCTAATAATAGGCACATTAATAATAAAAAAACCCAAAATTAGCATACAAAACCCACTTTTTGACCAAAAATAGGGCCTAGCCCCTTCTCCTAGGCACGCGCCCTTGATTCTCGGTCATATGGGGGACCATGTGGCCACGCGCCCATGCGTTGGCCCCCCTCCATACGCTCCCTCTCTCGGTTTTCTTGGCATATGAATAGAACCTCGTGGCTAACGGTTAAACCTCTGCGCTATATGCTTGGTATCGGCCCCAGTTCTATGGGGATCTGCCCGGAATCGTGGGCTAATCCATAACTGTCCCGCCAAAAATGCACCGCGCCCCTGGTCATGATTGAATGGTCATGTGGTGTGGTTTTACGCTGAGGGTTTGGGCTAAGCCCCGACCCTTTCCCCCCGCAGCTTAACACTCAAACCAAATTCAAATATTTTCTTGCCCGTTTCTATAACAAGAACCATGCGAGGGGCGGGCGGTTAGCCTAGCCCAGCTAGTCCGTTACCCGGTCGGGAGGTCGCCGGTTCAACTCCCATGCCCACCACAATTTTAACACATAAACCAACAGCCAACCACACGGTGCCACATGGCAGCCCGTGACTGGGCCACGTGACACCTTAAAAAGCAACCATAACCTGACATGAGTCATACGCTGATTGGCCCACGTACATGCCACATCATCCCTGCCGTACTGCCACATCAACCTACCGTACTGCCACCTGTCAGTCTGCGTGTCTGCCCTGTCAGCCTGCCACATCAGCTGCTGATGTCACCCATGCCACGTGTCACCCTTACAGTGGTGAAACGTGTCACCTCGAGATAGGTCCAGCTGTACCCTCGTACGCCCAAATCTGCCTGACACATGTCGCCTTCTGGGGCTGCCACATGTCACATTCTGGAGCTGCCATGTGTCACATTCTGGAACCACCACATCAGTTGTATGGACCATACTGTCTGAACAGTTAGCATGACACGTGGACTATACGGACTGTACAGTCATCCCCTTTTTTTGCCTGTTTGACTTTTCAGACAGAACGCGATATCTTCTCCATACGGAGCCTGTTTGACAAAGTAAATATACCACCAGAATCAGGAAGACGAGACAGACGCAATGGCATGGGTTTTGTCGCATTATGAGCACTTTCATTTTTGAGCATTTTTCAAGCCCTATCAGGCTTCTGGATCCGATTTCGGATCACACCTCCCCACAAAAGGACCTTTTGGTCCCCAAAAGGTTACTGACTAGTCAACAAGCTTGGGATAGGCCACCCGACTTGTTCTCTGTCTCTGAACTCTGTCCTGTGCACCTGTCTCATCAAGATCAACTGTAATACAATCATGACAACTAACAGTATATTATTAGCCATTGCAACCCTATTACATCTTACTGAAGCCACTATCATCCATGTAGAAAACATTGCTAATGATAGCATCAAAAAGACGACTGCAAATGAACTGATATACTTGAAGTATCTGTACGACATGATCTTATCTTGAAGCAACTTATGATTGATTTTCCATTCAACAACCATGTCTTGTTCTTTCCTAAGATCAATTACTTCATTTGAAACAATTATTGGTTTGTTGCTTGCTTGCATTGCCTTCGTTAATTGTTCCATTGTTTGAAGTGTTTTATTTTCTTTAACACGATGAGCATGAACCACAAAATCATGACCTTCTTTAGTGAATTGATATTGATTCTTTGTTCTATAGAAGATTGCCTTACGATCATATAAATATGAGCTACCTAATACCATTCCACATTCTTTTAATGACACAACATCACAAGTTACTTCGTCCACATACTTAGATGAAATTGCAAATTTGATTGTGCACTGCTTTGTTATGTGCATCTCATGATGATTGCTTATCCATTTAAGCGTGTAAGGCTTATGATGAGTTTGTGTTTTTAACCCCAATTTCTTAACCAATTCTTCTGAAATTAGATTTGCTTGAGATCCACTGTCGATTAATGTTTCTATATTAGTGTGTCGCATGATTACCCTTATATGAAACAACTTGCTTCTCCAATCAATCTCTTCACCAAATTTACCTGTCATACCAACCAATGAATATTTGCCTCATCACCTGAATCCGATCCCAAGTCTATAGGTTTTGATGTCGTTGCCACTATTTGCACTCCCTTCTTTTCTTTGAACCACTTTGGCCTCTTCTCGGGATGCAACTGCCAACATTTGTTCTCATCATGTCCCTCTTTCTTGCAATGCTTGCAAGTGGGATTTCCTTCCTTCTTTGTCACATCTTTTTCATTCTTGCCATTGCCATGCCTTTTCCTCTTGTCTTCTTTCTTTGAAAACGACGATTCTCCTGACACACCTATTTTCCCTACTTCAATGTATGTAGCTTGAACAGAAACCTAATCAAGGTTAGTGGGTCCAAACATGAAAACAGTGTTTCTAATATGCGCAGGCAGACCTCCTATATACTTCATAAGGGTTTCTTGTGTTTGCAAAGGAATGTCTAACATTAATGCCATTTTTCTAAATCCATCGGTGTATTCTTGCACTGATTGTCATTTTCTTAGTTTTAAAGATTGCCATTCAATTATTTCTTTTTCTTTATAACCCAAAGGATAAAATTGTTTCCTAAGTGCATAAATGAAATTCTTCCATGAAGGAAATACATTACCCACATCTTGTGTTCCTTTTTGCAGCTTGCTTTGCCACCAGATAAGTGCTATACCTGCAAGCCTCAAAGATGCCAATTTAATTTGTGTGGCCTCATCCTTGATCTACTGCACACTGCAGTATACCTCCATATGCCTGATCCAGTTATCAATTTTTTCTGCATTTACTTCACCATCATATATGGGCAACTCAAATTTTACATCAAGTTTTAACAATGGTATTTCATGTTTATTCTTATGAACATTTTTCTTCTCATTAGATTTTGAACTTGAACTTGAAGAAGAAGGAGAATAAGGAGGTGGTGATGGAGGTGAATGGGGAATGTGAGGACGGTCCTCTTCCTCTTCACTTTTTCCTTTTGAAGAATTACCCAAAACTAGTCGTTTCTGTTCTAAATAATCGTCATACAAAACTGTCACCATCTCTGACATAGCATGGAATGTTTTCCGGAACTCTTTCTCATCTTGAGAAATCCCTTCTTCCGATGCCATCTTCTCTCTGTGAGAAGCTCTTTTTCTCAATCCAATTAATGGATTCTTTGCAACAAGATTTCCTTCACCACACTGTAGCTTTTCCCTGGTTAACATGCAAAACTCAAATCCAAATGTCAACTAGCTCTGATACCACTTGATCCATAGGATCTTTTAAATGACTATGGTTGAGTTTTAATTTTTCATGCGTTAATTAACCATTTGAGAAACTTAGTGAAAGAATGAGGAAAGAAGAGGAATTATAACAGCCATATACACATTTGCAGATCTGAAATGAAAGAATAAACAGCAAACCATAACACACAGATTGATAACGGAGTTCGGCACAACTTTTGCCTACATCTCTGGGCCTTTTCTCTGTGGGGGAGGCTTCTTTATTTCTGTTCAAATGCTCAAAAGTACATTGCTGCAATGCCAAATGGCTACAAGATTGATCTGGTCACGTTCTTCCAGATCTCAAGAACCCTGCAAAGAAAACGGCACGCAAAACAGACATCCGGAGCTCCCAGAAATGATCCGACAATGTCTCCTTCTCAAAATCTTCTCTGCATCAAAATGACTTTGGCTTGGCTTTTCTCTAGAATAACTCTGCTCTGACTGCCCTCTAATGGCCTCAAATAGGCCTGGTTTATATAGCCTTGAAGTTGGTTGCTCATCTCCAACTTCCTCCAAGAATTTGGCCTCCAAAAATGCTCAATATCCCCCAAAAATGGAGAGAATCAGCTAATAATAGGCACATTAATAATAAAAAAACCCAAAATTAGCATACAAAACCCACTTTTTGACCAAAAATCGGGCCTATCCCCTTCTCCTAGGCACACGCCCTTGATTCTTAGTCGTATGGAGGGCCATGTGGCCACGTGCCCATGCGCTGGCCCCCCTCCATACGCTCCCGCTCCCGGTTTTCTTGGCATAGGAATAGAACCTCATGGCTAACGGTTAAACCTCTGTGCTATATGCTTGGTATCGGCCCCGGTTCTATGGGGATCCGCCCAGAATCATGGGCTAATCCATAACTATCCCACCAAAAATGCACCGCACCTCTGGTCATGATCGAATGGTCGTGTGGTGTGGTTTTACGCCGAGGGCTGGGGCTAAGCCGCGACCCTTTCTCCCCGCGGCTTAACACTCAAACCAAATTCAAATATTTTCTTGCATGTTTCTATAACAAGAACCATGCAAGGGGCGGGCGGTTAGACCAGGCCAGCTAGTCTATTACCCAGTCGGGAGGTCGCCGGTTCAACTCTTGTGCCCACCACAATTTTAACACATAAACCAACAGCCAACCACACGGTGCCACATGGAAGCCCGTGACTGGGCCATGTGGTACCTTAAAAACCAACCATAACCTGACACGTGTCATACGCTGATTGGCCCACGTGCATGCCACGTCATCCCTATCGTACGGCCATGTCAAACTACCGTACTGCCACCTGTCAGTCTGTGTGTCTGCCCTGTCAGCCTTCCACGTCAGTTGTTGACGTCACCTGTGCCACGTGTCACCCTTATAGTGGTGACACATGTCACCTCGGGATAGGTCCATCTGTACCCCCATATGCCCAAATCTTCCTGACACGTGTCGCCTTCTGGGGCTTCCACGTGTCACATTCTGGATCTGCCATGTGTCACATTCTGGAACAGCTACATCAGTTGTACGAACCGTACGGTCTTCACAGTCAGCATAACCCATGGACTGTATGGACTGTATGAACTGTACAGTCATCCCCTTTTTTTGCTTGTTTGACTTTTCAAACAGAATGCGATATCTTGTCCATACGGAGCCCCTTTGACAAAGTATATATACCACCAAAAGCAGGAAGATGATACGGACGCAATGGCATAAGTTTCATCGCATTCCGAGCACTTTCATTTTTGAGCATTTTTCAAGCCCTATCAGGCTTCTGGATCCAATTTTGGATCAATATACTCAGAAAATTCACCTAGCGGCGACCTGTTCAGTCCTTCCAGGCTTGGTGTCTCTTCAGCCAAAAATGGGACGAGTAATCACTGTTGGACCCCACCTCATCTGCGTATGGCCCCTGTAAGAGGAGTAGCAGGGTCATTAAGAGTCGGGCTAGCGTGCACAGACCTTCTCCATCCGGCCAAGGGTTCAACATGGCCTCACTTTGAAAAATTAGGTACACAGGACACTCTCGAGTGGACTACTCGCCAGGCCCTCCATACCCCAAACTTAATGAACGACAGGAGGTCTCAACCACTCGATCACATCTTCATTTATTCTGAGTGAAAACCAGGATCGAGGTCTCACCAGTTGGTGCCTAGAGACCACGATGATACTTTCGGTGATCAAACCCGACACCTTTGGCCCCTTTACGCACATCTCCTTTCCTCTTTGGTGACCAAGGGCTGTGATCCTGAGTCTAATTTCAAAGTGTTGTCGGCTCTTGGGGGATCGCGGGTGAGAAAGGAACAAGATCTTTTCTCTTCAAAATCGCGATGAGAGAACTGCCAGGAGAGCTCAATTGGGCGCCATGCATCCTTGAAAACAGACGGTCCCAAATTCACCCGACGCTGCTGTGGGTCCCAGCTCCTGGGCTCTTTCGACGCTTCAGGGTTCGGGGCTTCACGATACAAAGTGACATGAAACCTTTACCACTTGAACTTGTGATTACTGAAAGCCGATGCGACAAGATCTTGCACTAAATCCCGAGTGACTTGGCAGCCCCAAAATCCCGATGGTTGTCGATCAGCTTTGTAGATGGATCTCGGCCGCTGAAGACAAAACTTTGCCCGCTCGCTTGGGGGGGGGCTGAAATGAGGCTTTCTACGTTGTGCTCAGGCGCTCCTCATGCGACTCACTGACTAGAAGGCCCTTTGCACCCCGGACAAGAAATGTTACTAACATTAGGTTCCATGGGGGATAGGGTCATCCCCGTGATGCTCTAAGGACTCATTTGCAGTTCTAGTGCCTTGTTGTTGGGCTATGGAGTCATTTACTAAGACGAAACAATAAAAGTAAAACAAATAATAGAAAGGACAATATTTACAAAACATGGGAGCCATGGATGGCTCAGAAAAAATATTTTTTAAGAAAATGCCCATTCACTGGGCCACCGAAAATTTCTTCGTCCTCCAAATCCTGCAGCCGATATGTGTTATTTGAAAAAATCTCAGATATTTTGAATGGCCCGATCCACAGGGCTTCAAATTTGTCGTGTTTGCCCTTGTCTTTCTTAGGAGCATCCCATTTCATCACCAGGTCTCCTATCCGAAATCCTTCCTTTTTGGCCTTCTTATCAAAAACCTGTTTAATTCTTTGCTGATGGTCCTGAATCCTGTCCATTGCCTGCTCCCTGACCTGCTGGACTTCCACTAGTTGATGAATCCTTCTGATCATGTCGTTAGGCTCGTCCTGATGGTCTTGGAGGAAATTTTCTACAGGAATGGCTAAATGAGAGGGGAAAACAACCTTCGCTCCATAGACTAATTGGAAAGGAGAGGCACCGATAGACCTCTTCGTGGCTACTCAATTGGCCCACAGAGAAAACTTTAGTCTTGAATGCCATGCCTTCTTGTTGTCTTCCAACAATCTTTTGATGATCCTTGTCAGACTTTTGTTGGAGGATTCTGCTAAACTGTTTCCCTGTGGATAATATGGAGTGGAGTGAACCAGCTTGATTTTGAACTGCTCACAGAACTTAGCTAATGGCTTAGACCCAAAAGTGGTTGCGCTATCAGTGACAATTTTACTTGGGCAACCAAACCTTGTGATGAGGTCTTCAAGGAACCCAATGATTACCGTGTGGGAAGAACTCCTAGTAGGGATAGCTCACTTGGTAAAGAAATCGGTAGCAGTCAGGATCCATCTGTGCTGCCCACTAGAAGCGGGGTGAATTTCTCCAATGAAATCTAGGCCCCACTGCTGGAAAGGTCCTGAAACAACCACAGGATTTAGCGACAAGGACCTGAGTTTTTACTTTCCTGCAAATTTTTGACATTGGATACATGATCTAACTCTTCTATGGACATCAACGAACAAGGTGGGCCAATAGTACCCGACTCTGAGAATTTTATGGGCTGTGGCCTTCCAGGAATGGTTCCCTCCACACCAGCCACTGTGAAATTCAGCCATGATCATTTCAGCCTCTTGGGAATTCATGCATTTTAAAAGCACCCCTAGGGGGTCTTTCCAGTATAACACTTGATCAATCAGGAAGTATCTGATTGCCTTGAGCTTCAGAGCTCTTGCTTTGTTTCTTTGCAGGCCGTCTGGAGGCCGCAATTCTTGCAGAAAATATATGACATCCCTATACCAAGGACATCGAGCCAATGGGGGCTCCCTTTGAGGGTCTCTTTCAGACAGCCGACCCTGCTGAATTCCTGAACATTCGTTTATGAAACTTACCCTCAGAGCTTGGCAGCTTGCTTCAGCCAAAAGCTTGGCTAATCCTTGACCTTTTATCAATTTGGTGGGCCTTATTTCTAGGTTGAATTCCAAAATATTAGCTATCCATTTGCTCCTCCTCCCATCTATGTCAGGATGAATGAGAATATATTTAACCACCGCTGAGGGGACATAAGCTATGATTTTTTATTGCAGGACATAAATTCTAAACGCCTTGAGGGCCTTTACCAATGCGTAGGCCTACTTCTCCATATTGTCATATCTGACTTCGGCATCCCTCAATGCTCGGCTGAAATAAGCAATAGGCTGCTCTAGCCCATCCTTGCTTTTCTGTAATAAAATAGTAGCCACCATGTTAGGTGAGGCAAAGGAGAAAATAAGGAAATCCTTTGAGTAGTCAGGACTGATAATCACAGGAGCTTCAGTCAATGCTTTCTTTATTTGCTCAAAGGAATGTCGCGATTGAGAAGTCCACTTTACATCATTTCCTTTCTTCAACATGGTTGTTATAAGCTTTACCCCCTCAGCAAAGTTAGGCATAAACCACCTCAGAAAATTAATCTTACCAAGGAAATATTGGACCTCCTTCTTGGACCTCGGGATGGATAGTGCTTGTATTGCCTCAACTCTGCTAGGGTCGATCCTGACTCCTTCTTCCGATACTATGTGGCCTAGTAACTTTCCCTCCTGCATGGTGAATGAAGACTTCTTGGGATTTAATGAAATGCCAAAATTCCTGCATTTCAGAAAAAACTTCCTGAGATGACGACGGTGTTCTTTATCATATTTTGAAAACACTGTGATGTCATCCAGGTAGACGACTACAAATTTATCATTTTCCCCAATAAAATCTATGTCCATGGAATGTTGAAACATTGCCCCTGCATTCATTAATCCAAACGACATCTTGGCGTACATGAATGTCCCCCATGGAGTGGTAAATGTCGTCTTTTCTCTGTCCTCAGGAAGAACAGAGACTTGATTGTAGCCAGAGAAACCATCAATCATGGACATCCTGGAAGCTCCTACTACCCTCTGCAGTATATGTTCCATCTTTGGTAAGGGGTAGTTATATTTTTGTGAGCTCCTGTTCAGGTTTCTGAAGTCTACACAGAGCCGGATCTCTCCACTCTTTTTCCTTACTGGCACCAAGTTGGCCACCCACTCTGAATACCTCAGCAATACAATGATCCGAGCTTGAAGCAACTTCTTCATTTCCCTCTCCATGATAGGCAGCATCATTGGATTGATCTGTCTCAGCTTCTGCCTAAATGGCTTTGTCTCATCTTTTAATGGGATTTTATGCTCGATGACAGAAGTGTCATATATTTTGAGGTCTTCGTAGGTCCAGGAAAACACGTCAGCGAATTCCCTCAGAAGTCCAGTGTATTCAGACCTCTGCTCCTCTGTCAGGCTTCTTGACAATTTGACAAACTTGGGCTCACTCTCGGTCCCAATGTTGCACTGAACAGTACCAGTGTCATCCTCCGTGGTCTCCCCTTTTAATGACACATCGTTTCTATCAAAAAGCCTTTCCAGAGGAACCATTCCTTTTGGAATATGATTGTTGGGCAGCTGCACAATGTTACGCTTTGCAATCTTATTCATAAAATTACCCCCATCAATCTCTTCTTCAGAGACAGAGTCTTGGTCGATATGCTTCTCTGAAAATTCCTCGACAGTCTCCAGGAATTTCTTGACCTCGAGATCATCCTCGAAAACCTTCCAATGTTTGACGTTGTTAGGTATGGAGGGCCTGTATTTTACTTCCACCTCATATATGAATTTGGGCGGGAAGGGCACTTCGAAATTACTTACTGATGTAGCCAAGGAATCTGCCATTGTGTTCTCCTCTCTTGGGATGAAAGAAATGTTAAATGCTGAGAAGAAACTGTCAATTAGGTCCCATACCTCATTTCTGTAACTCCTGAGTCGAGGATGCTTAGCTTGGTAAGCGCTTCTGATCTGCTGGACCACCAACTTTGCATCACCGAACACTGCTACCTTCTGAATTCCCATTTCCCTTGCAGCTCTTAACCCCAGGACGAGAGCTTCATACTCTGCCACATTGTTGGTAGCTCCAAATTCTAGCTTGTATGATAGAGATATGGTTTCCTGAGCAGGTGACACAAAAACCACCCCAGCTCCAGCACCTTCCCTGGAAGAGGCTCCATCAAAGAACATTTTCCAGACGGGGGTGATGGAGGGAGGAAATTTAAGGGAAATGGTGGGCTGCTTTCTGAGTTTAAGAGGAGGTTCGAGAGCATTGGTGAGTTGTAGCACACTGGAACCTAAATCAGTGTCTAAGGCAAAAATGGGATGGTTGGTAGGGTTGCCCTCATCACTGATAATATAGGCGAGTTAGGCTTCTCTGTATAGCCTTCTATGATCTCCTCCAAACATTGGGATAGTAGCATATGTGAGGTCCATTTGCAAAGTCCCCCCCAGTCTTTTTATCCAAGATCTTGATAACAACATACCGAACTTGGGGGGGACATCGACCACTACAATATCCATGACCACACTTTTCATGGGCAGCTGAAACAAGGTCACGACCAGGTCTTTGATAACTCCTAGACACTGAACTCTCCTGGAGTCGAAGGAATAGAGGTCATGATAGGCTCGGGTGACTTCTAGTCCTAGCTCTTCCATGACAGTTTTGGGCATGAGGTTGTGAGAAGCCCCCGAATCCATCAAGCAATTGTGCAATACCTTGTCATGTATGTTCAAGGAAGTGTAGAAGGGAGGGGATGAGTCATTCCTGTCTTCTACCATAGGACCTAGGATAACTGCAGGCTTTTCATCTTGTAAATTGATGGAGTCTGTGGGAAGGCATGGGTCTCGGACTGCAGAATTTTAGAGAAGCATTTCTTGAACCCTTCATGTTTAATTAATTCAGTTAAAGGCATCGGGATTCTGATCTTTTGAATCTCATGCTCAAAATTAAAGGAGGATGCAGTCTTTGGAATTTCTCTTATTTCGGGAGCATGACTCTGGACTATGGGAGAGATGGATTGGCATTTCTTACCTTTGTGACCGTCCTCCATCTCATTGGTAGGCTTCTCTACTCCCCGCTCAGGAATATCAGGTGCTACTGTCCTCTTCTTAGACCTCAGATCATATCTGCCTTGGTTGCCACTAGCCTTGTCACCTTTGCTCAGTTCATTTAGCTGATTGTCCATGAGGGACTCCTCATATGCTGATTGGGTGAGATGAGGAAAAGGAGGAGTGTCTCTGAAGCAATGGATTTCAATATCTAGCTCATATGTTTCCCCTTCTTCTTCCTCAGCCACAAATTTTTTTTGAAAGGGGGCCTGAACTTTCTGGTCATCTCTGTCTCTTTGCATCATCGGGGGAGTGATATTGTTGGGCCTCCGAAATCCTCCTTTGTTTTTGGTGCTCTGAGGGCCCTTGTATGCTTGCCTCCTCTCTACCTTCATTCTTTCCATCTCTGCAGACAGAGACTTCACCATCTTGGTTAGTTCATCTACTTGAAGGTGGGGCACCGATGGGCCAGAAGTTGAGGCTTCGGATTTTCCCTTTCTTTTGCCCACGTCAGCCTCGTTCCTCAATCTATCGGCTGCTAATACATTGGATTCCACTTCTATGGATGTGTCTTGCATTTGAGCTAAGGAGGCAACTCTTCTTTCTCTCAATAAAAGATAGAAATCAGGGCCAAATGCACTAGCATAGGACATCTTGGCCAAGGCTTCTGATGGCTTTATTTCATTTGGAATCTTATTGTACATCTTATTGAATATTTTGGAGAAGTCAGAGATAGACTCTCCTTCCATCTTCTTCAAAGACCCAAACTCAGTCATATAATACATGAAATCCTTCTTATCTCCCCACTGCCTCAGGAAAGCATTATCCAAGGCTTCAATTCCAGCAATAGATCTGGGAGCTAATCCTCTAAACCATTTCCTTACCTCACCATCCAGGCTCTGGACAAAAACCCTCATCCAGACATCTTCATTTCCAATGTTCAGGTTGTCTGCATAACTGTAGAAAGCAGCTAGGTGTTCTTCCGCAGTTATGTCCCCTTCCCTGGTGAACTTGGGCATATATTTCAAGTAATCTCCAATAGGGAAAGTATTCATGGGATGAGGTAAGATCAAGGGAGCATACCTAGCAGCAACTATGGCATCCATTCTATTCAGAGGGGGATTAGCACCAGCCATAGGAATATTAGGTGGAGGAGAATTTGGAGGAGAAGGAGTTTGCAAAGGGGTTATTGATAATGAGTCTCGAAGTGGAGTGGGAAACAAGAGGGGATTTAAGGAGAAGGCTAACGAGCTCAAGTCAGCGGGTGCTCCTCTTTGCACAGGAGTGGTTAAACTAGGTGTAGGGAAATCTTCTGCGGTCCTGGGTCTATGCCAGGGTACAGCTTTAGGGGAGAGGGGAGTGACAAGGTCTTGACCCTCTGGTCCCAGACCAAGAGAGGAAAACTCGACAGGAACACTCCCAAAATTTAGGAAATGAGAAACTGCAAAAATGGGCCTGTTGGGAAACTAAGGAGGAGAAAAAGGAGCTCCCACAGAAGGATATGGTGGATTACCTGGTCCAGTGATGGACGCTTCTTCTTCAGAGGCCTTTCCCTTTCTGAGCACCACCTCTAGATCTATTTCGGGCATAGCTAGAGGCAACTGTGGATGAGACCGCATATGCCTACCTCTAAAAGCCACAATTAACAAGGCAGGTCTGCCACAGTTATGTCATCACAATGGAGTCTCCAGGTGCATATTAGCAATCTTGAAAGGCTCCGATAATCTGATGCACCTTCGGATTCAGAGGCTCAATGTCATTCTACCAAGGGAAAATCTTCAATTTCGTCCCCAGCAACGGCTCCAGAAATGTTATCGCTGGAAGTCGCTCCTGGATTGCTTGCAGGATCAGAGCCCAATGCCCATCAGTTTTTATGTCATGGTTTGATAGATGGGTGATCAAATGGGTAGAGACTCGAACAGGTATCGTTTCAAAATAGGAACTGTATCTAATAATCAAGGAACAAAGGAGGTCTTGACCCAACTTCAGTCAGGGAGTTGATTAAAGTTGAGTTCAGTCTTTCCAGGCTTGGTGTCTCTTCAGCCAAAAATGGGATGAGTAATCATTGTTGGACCCCACCTCATTTGCGTATGGCCCCTGTAAGAGGAGTATTTGGGTCATTAATAGCCGGGCTAACATGCGTAGACCTTCTCCATCCGGCCAAGCGTTCAACATGGCCTCACTATGAAAAATTGGGTACATAGGATACTCTCGAGTGGACTGCTTGCCAGGCCCTCCATACCCCAAACTTAATGAACGACAGGAGGTCTCAACCACTCGATCACATCTTCATTTATTCCGAGTGAAAACCAGGATCAAGGTCTCACCAGTCGGTGCCTGGAGACCACGATGATCCTTTCGGCGATCAAACCTGACACCTTTGGCCCCTTTACGCACAACTCCTTTCCTCTTTGGTGACCAAGGGTTGTGATCCTGAGTCTAATTTCAAAGCGCTATCAGCTCTTGGGGGATCGTGGGTGAGAAAGGAACAGGATCTTTCCTCTTCAAAATTGTGACGAGCGAACTGCCAGGAGAGCTCAATTGGGTGCCACACATCCTTGAAAATAGACAGTCCCAAATTCACCTGACGTTGTTGTGGGTCCCAGCTCCTGGGCACTTTCGGCGCTTCGGGGTTCGGGGCTTCACGATACAAAGTGACATGAAACCTTTACCACTTGAACTTGCGATTATCGAAAGCCGACACGATAAGATCTTGCACTAAATCCCGGGCTACTTGGCAGCCCCGAACTCCCGATGGTCGTCGATCAGCTTTGTAGATGGATCTCGGCCGCTAAAGACAAAACTTTGCCCGCTCGCTTGGGGGGGGGGATGAAATGAGGCTTTCTGCATTGTTCTTGGGTGCTCCTCATGCGACTCGTTGACCAGAAGGCCCCTTGTGCACCAGACAAGAAATGTTACTAACAGATCTGATTCGAGATTCTTCATAACCATTAGATCATTTTTAAGTGGAAGTATAGGATAAGCAGGGCTAAAGGGTTGATAATTTGATTATCTGAATACCCATCAACCGTTGGATCATTCTAAGTGGAAGGACAGGATAATATAGAAAATCAACATCGTAGATAGATCTAGCCATCGATCTAAAAACATGATCGATGAACAACATTTAGTTTGGGTCTAAATTTGCGAGGAGGTTACTGTTTGGGGGATCTCACTTCAATATTTTTCAGTTTGAGATTTGAAAGACCCGAAGCCCGGAGAGCCAAAAATCCAAAATGAATAAGAACCATCGGATCTAGAGGATATACGATGACCATTGGATTATGGTTTTTGGTTAGCAGATCACCTCAGCAAGGACACATGGGCCGTGGCATACCACGTCAGCAAGAAACAGTGATAGACCATGTCAATAATCCACGTCAACAAGGACACGTGGCATAATCAGAGAATGACAAGTGTCAAGTTGAAATCATTATTTTAGGTACGTGCAAAGAACGAATCTGAGTGACACGTGGAAACTACTCAGATCGTGACACGTCATCAAGTGACGTAAGAAAGTTACGTCACTCCGGGAGTTTTACCACTAGAAAATGACAAAAGCTCTGAAGTCTTGAAGAAGGAAATCCAGAAGTAGACATGGTTCATCTGATATAAAGAAACACTTTGGGAGCATTCTCATCCGTCGATCTACTACAGTGGAAGGATAGCGTAAGTTGAAATAGCCGAATTTCTGGAGTAAATGGTGGCCATCCATCACGATGCTTTATTAAGTCCTAGCCATTGGATTAAACAATGAAAGGATGAGTGTAAGGATCAAATTTGACCATTGATTTGTTTCCATGAAATAAACCGTTCGATCTGATTCGAAGGTTTGAAAAGTTGAAATACTGAAGTTTTGAAGGGCGAAGTTTTGTTAGCCGTCCATCTCATCAGGGATATTGAATCATGACCGTTGATTTTATAAGCACTCAAGAGATCGTTTGGCCTAGTGTTCGGTCATCGCCATTGGTCATATGATATAAGAGATTTAAATGAAAATATAATACGTCACTATAATTGGTAAGCCTGTGGTTCTATAATGCTCGGTCACATGTAATGTTTTGAAGGAAGAGCCTCCACGGAATTCGTTTTCTGTGAAAATAACAGAGATTTGGGATCGAGTTTAAAGGATGAAATTGATCCATATGTGATAAATTTATAAAAAGACTTCACAGTAAAAATAATAATCAGTGATTATGGTTAAGTTAAACAAGAGGTGTGATGGTTCAAAACCAAGGGACACAGTGTGTCACTCTCACGCCATTTTGAAAAATATATAATCAAGGAAGAGTGTTGAGAAAAAAGTGTCTCTGCAGTCTGAATCAAAGAATATATTAAATTAGAGAACCAAAGAGATATGCAGTAAAGAATTGATACAAAATTTTGTTCATATTCAGAAAATAAGGGTGGTTGGGTGGTGCAAGGGCAGGTTGGTGCCTGCAAAGGGAGTTATTGCTTCCTTGTCAGTTGTAGCTGACTAAATAAGGGGTCGTAGCCTCCTACCAGTTGGTACTGGTGAAATAGGGTGTGGGTGCATCCTTATCAGTCAGTGTTGATCAAAAGGAAGTGCATATTCCTTCTATGTAACATGTAAAAGAATTTTTGCAGTTAATAGAAAAGCATTTTTGGTTTTTCCCATTTGGGTTCCATGACAAATATTGTGTCAAAATTTTGTTTTCATAAATAAAAGAAAATTGATAACATTATTGTGTGACTTGTTGGCGACGGAAGTCACTCCTGGATTTCTTGCAGGAGCAGAGCCTGATGCCCAACAGTTTTATATCATGATAGTTTTGAATGGGTGATTGAATGGATAAAAACCCAAGAAGGTACAACTTTAACTCAGGAAACCGGGCCTGGTATGTAGATAGCAAGGGAGGTCTTGATCCAACTTCTGTCAATAAATGATTAAAGGGTGGTAGACGAAAGACTTGTGGGAAGGGTGACCAAGACTGCTTCAGGCAACAGGCCTTCGGCAGCTTGAGGAGGAAAAACTCAGAAGACAAGATCCTCCTGACCCCGTGTTTCAAGGAACTGAGAGGTGACTCGACTGGATCCTCCAATTCTGAGTCATTTCAGCGTTGAGAAAACACATGAACTGATTAGAAGAACAACGACTATTGTAGTGATCCAACCTACATCATCCTACAACAGCGCAACTCGACTAGATCCTCCAATTCCGAGATGTTCTAACACAGTGTAAACAAAGAGATGGAAAGAGGCTGACATCCATAAAGTAAGAAGTCTCAAATGCCAATACATAACCAGAGCGACCAGTGCTTCATCAAAACTTTACAATCGGGAGCCTCAGCGCAACCATCGATCCTTTACAAAATACAAAGACTGAGTTTATATACTCAGAGAAAATCACCCAACATCAACGGACTTAGTCATCCGAGGCTTGGTGTCCCTTCAGCCAAATTCGGGTGGGTATTCTTGTCAGACGCCCTCTTAACTGCGCATGGCTCCTACAAGGGGAGTAGCTGAGCCATTAAGTGTCGAGCTAGCATGTCCAGATCTCCTCTGGCTAGTTGAGGACTCGACATGGCTTCTTTATAAAAATGGGTACACAGGACCCTCTCCAGCAGACCGCTTGCCAGATTATCCATACTTTACACTTAATGCCTGAGGAGAGGTTTCAACCACCCCTTCTCATCTTCATTTACTCCAGACGGAAAACCAGGATCGAGGCTGAATCAAATGGAGCATGGATATCATGATGACTCTTTTGAAGACTAGATGCAATGCCTTTATCCTCTTTTTGCATAGCCCCTTTCTTTCCCAAGTGACCATGGGCTGTGACCCTGAGTCTATTCCCAAAGCGCTTTCGGCGTTCATGAATAGAAGGAGTTAATCCTTGCTTATTCATAGCTGCGATGAGTGAAATGTCGAGATGGATTAGTCGGGCGCCACGCGTCTCTCTTAGATCTAACGGTCCTGAACTTACTTGGTGACATTGTGGGCCCGGGTCCAGGACACTCCCGGCACCTCGCACATCAGGAATATGATGGGGCTGCTCCTTGCATTTCGAAGTCGCGATGGGCGAAAAGGTGAGGAGCCCAATCGCACGCCAGGTGTCTCCTGAGGATGAATGACTGAGGCTGCTTCGTGATACTGTGGGCCCGACTCTAGGCGCTTTCAACACTCCGGGGTTCGGGGTTTCATGGTGTAAGATAATGAGGGAATTTCACCCATCGAACCCCTGAATGTCGATATGACAACTAGATCTCGCACTATGTGTCGCTGGATCGGACGACCCAGATTTAGTCTTGAAATACAGGCTCTTTCTCTGACGCTACATATTGGTTAACTTGGTAGCCCTGAAATCCCGATGACCGTTGATCATATCTCATGGATGAATCTGGACTGTCGACAACACACCTTCGCCCTCTTACATGCTCGAAAGCCTTAAAACGAGATTTTTCCATGCTCCTTTCTAGCGCTTCTTGTGCATCCTGCAGACCCAAACACTCTTGTGCCTAGGACAAGAAATGTTGCTAACATTAGGCTCCATGGGGGATAGAGTCATCCCTGGGATGCTCTAAGAACTCATTCTGCAGCTTTGGTGCCTTGCTTTTGGGCTATGCAGTCAGTTTCAAAACATCCCGCTACAGAAAATGCAAGTCGAAAAATAAAAGCAACAAAATAAAGATACATGCTCAAAGGAGATTATTTATATACAATCCTAAACTAATAAAACACTTTACATGGGGCTAGGTGAAAGCAGACTTCCACCATAGCCAATCAAGTAACTTCCTGAAGGGAAGCTCTTTCCTTTTGTCAGTGATCACAAACAATTGATGTAACCGTGACAGCAGAATGGTTACACTCTTCAACATCCCCTTACAAGCTGAAGTTGAGATGGGATATGGCGGCTCCAAAGCATAAGGGAAATTCCACTCCATGTATTCACTGACAGGGTCATCGAATGAGTGGCCAATTCCAGGAAATTGGCACCAGACAACCTCTTCTGCTACACAGTTGTTCACATGCGGCCAAATATCTCTGATAAGCATGGGTAGGTGAATAACTGAAGTGGGATTTCTGATCTCAGGTGGTGGTTTCTCATTGACTGGCTCTGAACAAAGGGCATACTGCTCCTTAGGTTCTTTTTCCTCTTCTTGGCTCTCCCCCGGGTCAGATTCGTATTCATCATAAACAGGCCCCCCGAGTAAATTATGCTCTTCCTTGTACTGCTCAGCATCTCTTGAAAGACTGAGATGGTTGATTTCCTCGTGATAATTTTCCTTAGTGAGCAAAGGACAAGGTTCTGTGACCTACTCTTGGAAATCCAGCATATCGAGCTCAGACTCTGATTCGTAACTGTCATAAATGGTCTGGCTTCTCTGATAAGAAAAAGGTGATGTGGGGTTCTGCTGCTCCTCTTCCAGATAATAATGAAAGTCGGGGGGGGAAAGAGATTCTCTAACTTGTAGAAATGGAACTATCCCCCGCTCCTCCATTTCGACCCCAAATGTAAACACATCATGGGAAATCTTGTGAAGGAAAAGAGAACAATCCTCTTCCACAACTACCTCTTCATCATTTTGATCTGAGATAGCAAGCTCATCGGGGGTAGATGTTAATGCGTTTACAAAATCTTCAATAATCTCCTTGAAAGAGCCATCTAGAACATATGCCTCGGAGACTGGAAAATCCTCCCCATTGTCCTCAGATTCCAACTTTTCTAATTGAGCAGAGAGATATTTCACCTGCTCCATTAGCTCACTCGGGGTATCTTCTTCCTCCCTGGGATCTTCATTGCTTCCATAACCCTCCTCTGTTGCATATGAATGGGGAGGAGAAAGGAATGATTTTTGATCCAGGTTGTTAGGATCATCCTCACAACCTATGTCAGAAATAGCTTTATTTTGTACGGAGTTGTGGTATCCCTCACCACAGTTATGACAAATTAACTCGGAGGGATAAAACTCCCGACAATAGGCGATGAAGGCTGCATGAAACTCTGAGAGTGAAGAAATGCTAGCAGGGGGTAAAGAATGATACCATTTACATGCATCCCCTGCTAACTAGAACATGAACATTTTCAATAATACATCCTCATGATGTATGTCCCACTGATGCATGAGTTCATGAAACTCACTGAGGTGCTGAGCAGGGTTGTCCTCTTCACATTTTCCAAATATGGGAAAATAATCACCCCATTCATCTAGAGAGGGGACAACATTAGGAAAACCAGGAACAATAGAAAAATTAAAAGGAGCAAATCTGCAAGCAAGGATTATCTCCATATCGAACCAATGGAGTCGTTAATCGATCCTTGAATCATGGATTCGCTAGGTGAAAGATGCGCAACTTCAAATGTGGTTGGTCCTTGTTCACCATCAAAGGCCATATCCTAATGTTGTTGTTACCCCAGGAAGCTTCTCAGGCTGAGAAAGCAGCTATTGAAACCTTCTCGACAGAGCTCCTCTGGGTCAGCTTTCAGGTGTGCCAACAGTAGCCATAGCTGAAACAGTGATGTGGAAACCTTGGATTCTCCATAGTGGAGTCTCCAGGTGCACAATAGCAATCTTGAAGGGCTCTGATGTCTGATGCACCTTCAGAATCAGAGGCTCAATGTTGTTCTGCCCAGGGAAAATCTTCAACTTCGTCCCTAACAATAGCGGCAGAAATGTTGGCGACGGAAGTCACTCCTGGATTGCTTGCAGGAGCAGAGCCTGATGCCCAACAGTTTTATGTCATGATAGTTTTGAATGGGTGATCGAATGGATAAAGACCCAAGAAGGTACAACTTTAACTCAGGAAACCGGGCTTGGTATGTAGATAGCAAGGGAGGTCTTGATCCAACTTTTGTCAGTAAATGATTAAAGGGTGGTAGACGAAAGACTTGTGGGAAGGGTGATCAAGACTGCTTTAGGCAACAAGCCTTCGACAGCTTGAGGAGGAAAAACTCAGAAGACAATATCCTCCTGACCCTGAGTTTCAAGGAACTGAGAGGTGACTCGACTAGATCCTCCAATTTCGAGTCATTTCAGCGTTGATAAAACACACAAACTGATTAGAAGCACAACGACTATTGCAGTGATCCAACCTACATCATCCTACAACAACGCAACTCGACTAGATCCTCCAATTCTGATTTGTTCTAACACAGTGTAAACAAAGAGATGGAAAGAGGCTGACATCTATAAAGTAAGAAGTCTCAAATGCCAATACATAACCAGAACGACCAACGCTTCATAAAAAATTTACAATCGGGAGCCTCAACTCAACCATCGATCCTTTACAAAATACAAAGACTGAGTTTATATACTCAGAGAAAATCACCCAACATCGGCGGACTCAGTCATCCGAGGCTTGGTGTCCCTTCAGCCAAATTTGGGTGGGTATTCTTGTCAGATTCCCCCTTAACTGCGTATGGCTCCTGCAAGGGGAGTAGTTGAGCCATTAAGTGTCGAGCTAGCGTGTGCAGACCTCCTCTGGCTGGTCGAGGACTCGACATGGCTTCTTTATAAAAATGGGTACACAGGACCCTCTCGAGAAGACCGCTTTCCAGATTATCCATACTTTACACTTAATGCCTGAGGAGAGGTTTCAACCACCCCTTCTCATCTTCATTTACTCCAGACGGAAAACCAGGATCGAGGTTGAATCAAATGGTGCATGGAGATCACGATGACTCTTTCGGCGACTAGACTCGACGACTTTAGCCTCTTTTTGCACAGCCCCTTTCTTTCCCAAGTGACCACAGGCTGTGACCCTGAGTCTATTCCCAAAGCGCCTTCGACATTCGCGAATAGAAGGAGTTAATCCTTTCTTATTCATAGTTGCAATGAGAAAAACGTTGAAATGGCTTAGTTGGGTGCCACGCGTCTCTCTCAGATCTAACAGTCCTGAACTTACTTAGTGAGGTTCTGGGCCCCGGTCCAAGACACTCCTGGCACCTCGTGCATTGGGAATATGATGGGGCTTCTCCTTGTGTTTCGAAGTCGCGATGGGAGAAAAGGCGAGGAGCCCAATCGTGCGCTAGGTGTCTCCTGAGGATGAACGACTGAGGCTTCTTTGCAATATTGCAGGTCCGACTCTGGGCACTTTTGACCCTCCGAGGTTCGGGGTTTCGTGGTGTAAGATGACAAGGTACTTTCACACATCGAATCCCCGAATACCGATATGCCGACTAGATCTCGCACTATGTGTCGCTGGATCGGACGACCCAGATTTAGTCTTGAAATATAGGCGCTTTCTCTGACACTACATACTGGTTAACTTGGTAGCCCCAAAATCCCGATGACCATTGATCAGATCTCATGGATGAATCTGGACCGTCGACAACACAACTTCACCCGCTTACGTGCTTGGAAGCCTTAAAACAAGATTTTTCCATGCTGCTCTCGGGTGCTTCTTGTGCATCCTGCAAACCCGAACACTCTTGTGCTTAGGACAAGAAATGTTGCTAACATGACTGATTCACACCCCCCTCTCACTGACAGGATCTCATCCTTCAATTGGTATCAGAGCAGGTCTCTTAACAAAAGGTTTAAATCACTTGAAGAGGAATATACATCAGAATGGATCAACAGTTGAAGATGTTATCAAAAATCCCCCTATTTAATGGTGAAGACTATGTCTTCTGGAGTTTTAGAATGAAAATCTATCTAATATCCATTGGACTGGAAGTATGGAAATTAGTTGAAAAGGGATACAATGTTCCAAGCCATGCTCATAGAAGAAAAATACAGGAAAAACTTTTGGGAAGATGAAAAAGACTTAAACACACTACAAGCTGGACTGAGTAAGAAAATCCTTCCTAAGGTACTAAACTATAATAATGTAAAACAACTCTAGGATAAATTGGAAACTATATATGCAAGAGATACCAAGGTTAAGAGGGCCAAACTCTAGACTCTCAAAGTAAAATATGAAGGCCTAAAAATGAAAGATGAGGAAAATATCTTTGAGTACTTTGAAAGAGTTGATAATATTATTAATTCAATCAAAGGATTAGGAGTAGAAGTATCAGCCAATGAACTAGTTGAAAAAATTCTAAGAACACTACCTATGCTATACAATCCTAAAGTGTCTGCACTTGAAGATCGAGAAAATATAGATAAAATCAACATGGATGAATTGTATGGAATCCTCACCACCTATGAGTTAATATTAGTTCATGAGAATCACTCACAAGGAGAGGAATCCTTCAAGGTACTCAAGAAAACAAAAAAATAGAAGAAGAAACTTCAATCTAGCCATGATGAAGAATCTGATGTGGAAGAAGCAAATTTCATTAAAAAACTTCAGAAAGGATCAGGGAGGTACAAAGGAAAGCTGCCTTTCAAATGTTTTAACTGTGGCAAGGTTGGCCATTTTTCAGCCAAGAGTCCCTATCCTAAGGAGGACCTTGAAGATCAAGAAAACAAAACCAAACAATACAAGAAAAGGGAAAACCCCAACTACAAGAAAAAGTTTTGCAAAGGGAAAAAAAACTTTTACTCAAAAGAAGAAAACAACAGTTCATTAGAGTATAGTGACAATGATGATGATGAAGTCCTTTTTCTAGGTATTGAAGAGTCTAATGATATAGAAGACATTAAACATGAGAAAGAGTTAGAAGATGAATCATAAGTTAATATGGAAAAAGAACTTCTCAGTGCCTTGGATGAATTAAGAAAATACAAAACCAGATATAGAAAGATGAAAAGTTTTGTAGTTGAACAAAAAGAAAAACATGAACATAAAGAAGAGGAGATGGAGAAACTCATGAGAAATCTGAAGAACCAAATCCTAGAATCAAATAGGATCAAAGAAAGTCTAGAAAAGTCTCTTAAAGAAAAACAATTAACCTACGAAAGAATGGAGGAAAAATTAGTTCACCTAAGAAAAGAATTGGATACAAAACTCATTCAAACAAGATATGAGAATAGATCTAAAATATTGGATAAGATTATTACCACACAAATGGATTCATGTAATAAAAATGGAATAGATTATTCTCAAGAAAAAATCCAAGTCAACTCAAAATCTTATGCAGATTATCTCCTCAATACATTCAAGAAGAAAAATGAAGAGAAGACAAATAATGACCAGAACTCCAGAGGACTACTTCCACCCATCAAGAAGGAAAACAAGACAATACCAAAGAAGTTTTATCAAAATAGGTATCCTTTCATTTTCTTTGGTTATTTCTTTGCATGCTCTAATTTCGGACACAAAGCTATGAATTGTAGAGCATATAGAAGAAAAGATCTAAAGGTTAAGAACTATAACCTTAAAGATAAACAAGCAGTAAATTGAGTTAAAAGAAGAAACTGTAACTCCTTTGCACCTCTCCAAGAAGGGGACCTAGAATGCTTCAGATGTCATAACTATGGACATAAGTCCATTAATTGCAGATTAATGGAAGTTCAAAACAACCAAAGTTCATTAGAGAGAAAAAGAAATGTTGGAGAGAAAAAATATCAAAAAGGGAATGTCTTATTACCTTAAAAGTCCAAGATAAAGAATACCTTTGGTATGTTGACAGTGAGTTCTCAAAACATATGACAGGTAACAAGGACAAGTTTTTATACTTAAAGAAACAAAAGGGTAAAGTTACATTTGGTGACAATGCTTCAGGTAACATCCTTGGAGTTTGGGAAAAGACAAAGCTAAAAATGTGTTGCTTGTTGAAAAATTGAAACCTAGTCTATTAAGTGTCAGCCAAACCTGTGATCAGGGGAAATTCTGCATCTTTGATTCCCAGAAATGTGAGATTAGGAGAGAAGACATAGGAAAATTAGTTGGTACTGCTCCTAGAAATCTTGAAAATGTATATATACTAGATGCAAAATTGAATGAGGAATGTCATATAAATCTAGTAGATGAAATTTGGCTATGGCATAGAAGGTTGGGGCACACTAACTTTGATAATATAGTAAAAGCCGAAAATCTTGGTGCAGTAAGAAACTTGCCAAAGATCATAAAGCTCTCAAATACTATGTGTAGACACTGTCAACTAGGGAAGCAAACTATAATAAGGTTCAAAGAAAACGAATACGCACCCTCAAAACCTTTAGATCTTGTTCACACTGATCTATGTGAACCTACAAGGACCAAGATTTTGCAAGCAGAGTCTTACTTTATGTTGTTCATTGATGATTTTACTAGAATGGGTTGGATATGTTTTCTCAAAGAAAAATCAAAAGAACTTCACAAATTCAAATCCTTTAAAACCCTTGTTGAAAATGAAAAGGATACAAAAATCAAATGTCTTAGATCAGAAAATGGTGGTGAGTTCACCTCAAAAGAGTTTGATCTCTTCTATGAAACCCATGGACTAAAAATACAATTCTCTGCTGCTAGAACACCTCAGCAAAATGGGATTGTTGAGAGAAATAATAGAACAGTTCAAGAGGCTGCAAGGACTATGCTCAATGAAGCAAAATTGTCTGATGGATATTGAAGGGAATCTATCAGAACAACAATATACATATTGAACAGAGGTCAGCTCAGGGTTAATAGTGATAAGACTCCTTATGAACTATGGTTTGGAAGAGCTCCATCAGTAAAATACTTCAAGGTCTTTGGAAGTAAATGCTACATCAAAAGACTTGATGAGAATCTTGGAAAATTTGATGCCAGATCTGATGAAGGTATTTTTCTTGGATATGCTTCTAACAAGAAAGAATACAGATGATAAAATATTAGATTACATAAGATTTTTGAGAGTGCATATGTAAAGGTGGATGATCTTAAAACAATAAGGATAAAAAATAAAGAGAATATACTTGACAGTGAAGGTGAAGATGAAGATGATGATGAGTCAGTTGGTACACAAGTAGAAGAAGTAAAAGAGGATAAAGAAGAAAGGGAAGATGATGATATGAATACAAGTGAAGACAAAGAAGATATTCAAGAAGATATAAGAGAGGAATCCCCAAGAAGAGACACAAAGACACCCTCAATAATTACTCAAAAGAATCATCTTGAAGAACTGATTATTGGAGATATGAACGATGGAGTGCACACAAGAAGACAACTACTGTATCAAATAGAAATAGCATTGTTCTCACATGTTGATCCTAGATCAATCAAAGAGGCATGTAATGATGAGAATTGGATCAAAGATATGAATGAAGAATTGGACCAAATTGAAAAATATCAAACTTGGGAACTAGTTCCAAGACCAAAAAACAAAAATGTCATTGGAACTAAATGGGTGTATAAAAACAAAATGAATGAGAATGGGAAAGTAATCAGGAACAAAGCCAGATTGGTATGTAAAGGATATTCTCAATTTGAAGGAGTAGATTATGAAGAAACCTTTGCACCTGTGGCCAGATTAGAGGCAATTAGGATGTTCCTAGCTTTCTCCAACTACAGAAAATTTAAAGTGTACAAAATGGATGTCAAGTCAGCATTTCTCAACGGAAACTTAGAAGAAGAAGTCTATATTTAGCAACTAGAAGGGTTTCAATTAAATAACAAAGGAAACTATGTCTGTAAACTAAAGAAATCACTCTATGGGCTAAAACAAGCACCTAGAGCATGGTATGCAAGGCTAGATTCTTACCTATAAAAAAAGGCCTCAAAAGGGGATCAACAGACAACAATCTTTATTGTAAAATTGATGGTAATAACATGATTATTGTGGAAGTATATGTTGATGATATTATATTTGGCAGTGATGATGAAAAAATGAGTAAGGGCTTTGCTAGGATGATGCAACAAGAATTTGAAATGTCATTCCTTGGCAAACTGAATTTCTTTCTTGGATTACAAATAATATAGTCCAAAAGAGGAGTCTTTATCCATCAGTCTAAGTATGTTAAAGATATTCTTAAGAGATTCCAGTTAGAGGATTGCAAACCTATTAGTACACCTATGACAGTTGGATGCAAACTAAGCAAGGATGATGAGTCCAAAGCTGTATATATAAAACACTACAGATCAATGATTGGGAGTTTTCTCTATATAACAGCTTCCAGACCTTATGTCAAGAAAGTTGTTGGGATGGTGGCTAGATTCCAAGCAACACTATAGGGGAGCCATGTTCAATATGTAAAAAGAATATTTAGGTATTTGAAAGGAACCATAGATCTTGGTTTGTGTTACCCTAGCAAGGATTCATTCACTTTAAAAGCCTATTCAGATGTTGATTGGGAAAGAAGTGTAGATAACAGAAAAAGTACAAGTGGAAGAGCATTATTTTTGGGAGAATCATTGGTAGCTTGGATAAGCAAGAAACAATCCTCAATTTTATTGTCTAGCACTGAAGCAAAGTATATTGCAGCAGAAGAATGTTGCACATAAGTGGAATGGATGAAACAAACCTTACAGGACATCAAAATAGTATTTGAAGAACCCACTACTATCCACTGTGATAATAAAAGCATGATAAGTCTCTCCAAGAACCCTGTTCAACACTCAAAATCAAAACACATTCCAATAAAATACCACTATCCAAGAGATCGGGCTGAAAATAAGAACATTAAATTGGAATATGTTCCAACATAAGAACAGGTGGTAGATATTTTCACAAAACCCTTAAGCAGATATGTATTTTAATATCTCAGGAAAAAATTGGGAGTAACCCTTCTTCCAACCTAAATCTCTCAAGAAAATAATGCATTAGTTGGCAACTATTCAGGGGGAGACAACAATCAACATTAGAAGGATTCATTCAATTATGACACGAAAAGTGTGATTGCAGGAGGAGTTACCAATGGTCAAGACTCTGATCAGTAGCATATAGACAGAAAGATCATTAGAGGATAAACCCTTTTCCATTGATGTCAAAGGGGGAGAGTAAATTCAGAGGACAGAAGCATCACCACAGGAGTAGATTGTGTATGAAGTTGATGTGTTGCCATCAATGACAAAGGGGGAGATTGTTGGACATAGTGTCATTGATGTGATGATAAGTTGAGATAAAATATCAAGATGGTTAGTGAATGAAGATTAAATCTCAGAAGAGATGACACAATGAATTTCAGAAGAATCGTTGGAGGAATAGTCAACAATATATAATGACTAATGTCAAACAGTTGGACGATATGCAGAGATTAAAGATCACGAGAGTTAATGAATGAAGATAAAAAGCTCAGATGATATGGCGCGTTGAAACTCAGTAGGTATGGCACGATGAAACTCATATCAAATCAAGACCGTTGATGTGCATTCGCCAGATCAACAACAAGGATGAACTGTGGAGAGCGAAAGAAGAATTAAACTACTCGCTAGTTACAATCCTGCAATCGGTCTAGATTTTCAGATCTCATAAACTCAAACATCTACCACTGTGGTTGATCCAACAAACGATTAGATTAAGTTAGATTAATTCATGACCATTGGATTCCCAATCACCAGATCAATGACAAGGATAGATTACAGAGATCATAATAAGTATCAAACATCATGCTATTTCCAATCCCGCAATTAGACAGGACCTTCAGATCTTACAGCCTCGAAGATCGAAAATTGTGGTTGAATCACCAACAACACACAAATTCAAATTGTGGAGTTTTGGTGATGATTTAAATTACTCGCAAGTTGTGGTTCTGAAACCATCCTTGATCATGGATCTGCTTCGAGAGTCTTCATAATCATTGGATCATTTTAAAGTGGAAGGATAGGCTAAGCGGGGCTAAAGGGTTGAGAATTTGATTATCCGAAAACCAGTTAACCATTGGATCATTCTAAGTGGAAGGATAGGATAAGCTAGAAAAGTAGCATCATAGATAGATCAAGCCATCGATCTAAGAACATGATCGATGAACAACATTCAGTTCGGGTCTAAAGTTGCGAGGAGGTTATTGTTCAGGGAATCTCACTTCAAGATTTTTCAGTTTGAGATTTGAAAGACCCGAAGCCCAGAGAGCTGAAAATCTAAAATGAATAAGGACCATCGGATCTGGAGGATATACGATGACCATTGGATCAAGTTTTTTGGTCAGAAGATCACCTCAGTAAGGACACGTGGCAGACCACATCAGCAAGAAATAGTGACAGACCACATCAACATTCCACGTTAGCAAGGACATGTGGCACAGTCAGAGAATGACAAGTGTCAAGTTGAAATCAGTATTTCAGGTATGTGCAAAGCACAAATCTGAGTGACATGTGGCAACTACTCGGATCATGACACATCATCAAGTCACGTACGAAAGTTACATTACTCCAGGATTTTTACCACTAGCAAATGACAAAATCTCTAAAGTCCCGAAGTAGACATGGTTTGTCTGATCTAAAGAAACACTTCGGGAGCATTCTCATCCATCGATCTACTACAGTGGAAGGATAGCGTAAGTTGAAATAGTTGAAGTCCCATAGTAAATGGTGGGCATCCATCATGATTCTTGATTAAGTCCTAGACATTGGACTAAACAATTAAAGGATGAGTGTAAGGATCAAATTTGACCATTGATTTGTTTCCATGAAATAAATTGTCTGATCTGATTCAAAGGTTTGAAAATTTGAAATCCTGAAGTTCCGAAGGGATAAGTTTCGTTAGCCGTCCATCTCATCAGGGAGATTGAATCGTGATTGTTGATTTGATAAGCGCTCAAGCACTCGTTTGGCCTAGTGTCTGGTAATCGTCGTTGGTCATATGATATAAGAGATTTAAATGAAAATATAATACGTCGCTATAATTGGCAAGCCCATGGTTCTGTAACGCTCGATCACATGCAATGGTTTGAAGGAAGCACCTTCACAGAATTCAGTTTCTGTGAAAATAATAGAGATTCAGGATTGATTTTAAAGAATGAAACTGATCCATATGTGATCAATTTACAAAAATACTTCACAATACAAATAATAATCAGTGATTATGGTTAAGTTAAACAAGAGGTGTGATGGTTCAAAACCAAGGGACACAATGTGTCACTCTCACATTGTTTTGAAGAATATATTAAATCAAAGAAGCAGAGAGAGATGCAGTAAAGAATTGATACAAAAGTTTGTTCAGATTCAAAAAATAAGGGTTGACACTTGTCACCCATGGAAATGCATGCGTTCCACCAGCACACATTCCTCCCACCATTTGGGAATTGACATGTCCTTCCAAAAGGATTTAGGATAAAAACATAAAATGTACAAGTCTTTTTGGAATAATATTAAAATATTATTCCCAGGCTTAAGCCCCCTAGGCTTAGCCCTTAGGCTCAATACTTAGCCCCTAATTCCCACATTCCAGCCCCTAATTCCTTGCCCACTCTGTGGATGCTTAGTCCCCCTTCACTCATTCATCATGGTCGGTCTGCACCTGGCGGTGTTTATATTTTATTAAATATTCTGCATACATACAAGTACAACAGTAGGCTCCTGGCCTTCAACACTTAGGATCCCTGGCCTAACAAACACATAAGCCTACTGTCTTATACAAAACTTGGCTCACCAGCCTATAGAACATATTTACAATTCATTTCATATATCATGGTTTGCAACAGGGCTCGGCCTTGGGGACACTACAATCCCCCTCCCCTTATTTTTGCATTGTCCTCAGTGCAACTTACATTGCCTCTACAAGCCTTTCAAAATTTTCAAAAAGTTGTGGGTACTCTGCTCGCATAAATTCTTCATGCTCCCATGTTGCATCCTCAGGATCGTACTAGGTCCACGGGACCTTTACAAGCTCTATAGCTCAATTCCGGAGCTGTTTGCTTTTCCTGTCCAATATGCGCATAGGATGCACTTGCAGGACACCTTCTGGTTCCACCTGAATCATAGCCCAATCGATAACATGATTAGCATCAGGTACATATTTCTTAAGTAGTGAAACATGAAACACATTATGTACAGTCATAGATGCAGGTAGTGAAAGCATGTATGCAACCGGCCCAATCCTTTCCAGGATCTCAAATGGCCCATAAAATCTTGCTTCCAACTTGGCGCAACTTCCCAGCTTCAGGGAACTCTTGTTAGTTTTCACTTTCAGGAAAACATGGTCACCCACTTTGAATTCTCTATGGGTTATGTTACTATCAGGGTAACTTTTCTGCCTGTCCTGGGCAACTTTTAGATTCTATTTGATTTTTGTCATTTGATCTTCCATCTCTTTGATTAGTTCAGGTCTAACTACTACTCTGTCAGCTGGATTATCCTAGCTCACTGGAGTGTTGCACTTTCTTCCATAAAATGCTTCGAATGGGCACATCTTCAAAGATGTATGATACCCATTATTGTAGGTGAATTCTACCAAATGTAGGTAGTCTTCCCACATTGATGGTTTATCCATCATGTACATTCTCAGCATGTCTTCTATTACTCTGTTTACTCTCTATGTCTGTCCATCAGACTCGGGATGATACATTGTACTAAAGTTCAGATTCATTTTGAATCCTTTGAATATTCCTTTCCAGAAATTCAAAGTGAATTCCGGGTCCCTATCAGACACAATTGTCTTAGGAATTCCATGCAAGCATGCAACTTCTTTTAAAAACATATCAACAGCATCTGCTGCTCTATGGGTGGTTTTTAGTGGAATAAAATGGGCAGCTTTAGTAATTTTATCCACCACCACCATCATTGAATCATGTTGCTTGCTTGTTCTGGGCAATCCTGTGATAAAATCCATTGTTACCACATCCCATTTCCACTCAAGAATAGGTAAAGGCTGCAACAACCCTGCTCGGTGTCTATGCTCAGCCTTAACCTTCTGTCACTCCATACATCTGGTGATGTATTCAACGATTTATTTCTTCATACCCGGCCAAAAATAATGGCTTTTGACTACTGCCACATTCTTCTGATATTCAGGATGTCCAACATAAGCCACGTTATGCATTTCCTTTAGAATTTCCAGCTTCAATTCTCAGACATTGGGTACATACACTCTGTTTTTATATAGAAGTAAGCCATCAGTTCCCAAGGTGTAACTTTCCTTGGTCTGTGGTCCCTCACACTGTTGTAGCTTTGCTACAAGACTTCTGTACTGCAAATCAGTGTTTGCAGCTTCCAAAATTTTGTCTTTCATCTCAGTTTTGTACATGCTAATGGCTGTAGCATGTAATTTGTGCACTTTTATGCTGAGTGCATCAACCACCTTATTTTCTTTCCCTTTGATATGCTTGATATCAAAGTCATATTCACACAGAAACTCCATCCATATGATTTTCCTAGCATTTAAGGTCGGCTGGTCAAATAAATACTTCAAACCATTATGGTCTGTTCTCAACTCAAATCTCTTTCCCATGAGGTAATGTCTCCATTTCCTCAAGGCGTGGACAATTGCTGCCAGCTCTAAATCGTGAGTGGCATAATTCTTCTCATGCTCCTTCAACTTTCAGGATTCATAGCAAACTACAAATCCTTCTTGGCTAAGAACTCCTCCCAGCCCCTCCTTACACGCATCTGTGCACACTACGTAATCCTTGTTTGGATCTGCAATCTTCAATATTGGAGCACTAGTTAGTAGTTGCTTCAATCGTTGGAAGATGCTCTCACATTCTTTAGTCCACTAAAACTTCTTCTCCTTCCTTTGCAAGGAAGTGATAGCATGAGCGATCCTTGAGAATCCGGATATAAACCTCCTATAGTAGCCTTCCATACCCATAAAAGATCTAACTTCTACCACATTCCTTGGCGCTGGCCACTCTCGAATGGCCTGTACCTTTTCAGGATCTACAATGATCCCTTCTTCAGATATAATGTGTCCCAAGTAATGAATCTGCCTTTGGTAAAATGAGCACTTGCTCAGTTTTGCGTATAGCTGGTGTTCTCTCAACACCTACAACACCATTCTTAGGTGTTGCTCATGTTCTTCCTCTGTCTTGGAATACACCAAGATGTCGTCTAGGAAGACTATGACAAACTTGTCCAAATAATCTCTGAACACTCCATTCATTAAGAACATGAAAACAACAGGCACGTTGGACAAACCAAATGGCACCACTGTGAACTCATAATGACCATACCTTGTTCTAAAGGAGGTCTTGTTGATGTCCTCATCCTTTATTCTCACTTGGTGATATCCAGATCAGAGATCTATTTCCGAAAATATTTTTGCATCCTTCAACTAATCGAAAATATCATCAATCCTCGGTAGATGATACTATTCTTGACAGTGACCTTATTCAACTGTCGAAAGTCAATGCACAGCCTCAATGTCCCATCTTTCTTCTTCACGAATAGGACTGGGGCTCCCCACGGTGACACACTGGGGTGAATGTACCCTTTCTTCAGTAGCTCTTCGAGCTACAATTGCAACTCTTTCAGCTCTGGTGTACTCATTCTATAAGGAGCCTTCGAAACAGGAGCTACTCCAGGCAACAAATTTATAGAAAAATCAATGTCCCTCTTCAGAGGTAGTCCAGGTACCTCCTGAAATATGTCCTTAAATTCTTTAAGTACCTTGTGGTCTTCCAGATTCAAGACTTCAATTTGGGATGTTTCTTCCACTCGAGATGCAAATAATTGATAGCCTTTCCGGTAACATTTCTTTAGCTGCATGGCTGAGATTTCCCTCACAGCCACGGCTCTGGGAATTCCTTGAACTATTACCAGATTTCCCTCATTGTTCAGGCATGTAAATCTCTTATTACGGCAATCCAGAAGGGCATGGTGTTGGTCCAACCAGTCCATCCCAATTAAGAAATCGTATGAGCCTAAAGGCAGAATGTTCAATTCAGCCTTAGTGCTCATTCCTTTCATGTCCACTGAACAGGACTTAACCAATTCAGTGACCTTCCTCTTGGTCCCTGTGGCCAACTGCACTAACCAAGACTTCTCATGTTTTCTTCTCGTTAGATGCAAACTTTCCACCACTCTAGGGTCTACATAACTATGGCTAGCCCCTGAATCAATTAAAATAACAAGTGGTCCGTTGTTGATCATACCTTCCACTTCAATCATGTGCGATTGAAATTCTGCTTGCTTGTTGTCCAAGGCTGCCTAGGTCCCCGGCATTCTGCTGCCCATATCCCCCACTGTTTCAGCTTGCTTAACAGTATGGACAGTTCTTGCTTTGTCTTTTCTGTGGGGGCAGTCTCTGTACCTATGATTCCCTTTATAGCCCCAACACTCCATAGGTGGAGGCCTTGGCATCCACTCACTCCCTTCAAATTTCCTGCTCTCGAAAAGATGACTGTCCCTAAGGACTGTTTCTGAAAAAGGGAGGTATGTTTCCCTTATGCCTTTGTTCTTTCTTAAACTTCCTCTGATCATTCCAAGCCCTCCGAAGGATAGGCCTTTCTCCTTGTTGTTCATACAAGCATTTCGCCCTTCTTATTGTTTCTTCCATGGTATTAGGATCATCATATTGAATCTTGTCACTCATGGAGGGTGGCAGTCCACTCAGATATCTCTGGATCTTGATAGCCTCATCTTTGATGAAGGGAACATACTTCAGTAGTTCCAGAAAACTTCATTCATACTCATCAATAGTCATGCTACCTAGCTTGAGTTCGAAGAACTCCTTCATCTTTCTGTCATAATATCCTTTAGTCAGGTATTTCTTCTCAAAATGCCTCTTAAACTCCTTCCATGTGACCTCTTTCTCTCTGATGTGTTGCACCTGCACAAACTGAACCCACCACATGGATGCTTTTCCTTTCAATTGGTACATTGCAATTCTTCCTTCTGTATGGGCAGAATAATTCTGCAGTTGGAAGTATTTCTTCATTCCCAACAACCATGTCTCGACATATTCCTCCTTCTTATGCTCTCCATCGAATGTTGGAGGTTTAATTTTTTTCATCTCCCCTTTCAATTCCTCCTTTCCAGATTTTCGATGTTTTCTGGTAGGGGACGGGCTTGAACCACTGTGTGTCTCCCTGTCAGAATGTTTTTGGGAGAAACTAAGATGTCGGCTACCACTCCTCGACCTACTTCTTCTCCCATGGGTTCTGCGACTGTCTGTCGTACTTGAGTCTCTTCCCTTCTCGATTTTCTTCTCTATTCTTTCCAGGCTCTTAAAAAGTTTTAAGTTTAATTCCCCTTGCCGATCCCTGACTTTCATGAGCTTATGGCTATCAGCTCGGCGAGCCTTGGCCTCTCTTTGAAATCCTTCAATGATTTTCATTATGTGTCCTTCCTTATCCTTCTCCTTTCCATTCCCATTAGACTTCGATCCTTTGACTCCTAGGTTAACATCCTTTCCTTCCCATTCATTTTCCATTTCAGGGGTAATCTGCACTTTTCCCCACTCCATACTCGGCGTTGATTAACTGGAGTTCTGGCCTTCGTTGAACTCTGCACACGCACTGTGCAATTGAATTCGAAGTTTTTTAGGACATTAAACTTCATGAACAATCCACAACATTTATAACTAATACCAACAAGAACAAAAGACATTTCGATTCCAATGGGTTTTCTGAGCTCTCGTTCGACTCTGCACTTTTTGTTTTTTTTTCTGTACCTCGGGACTTTGGGTTTCGGCGTTTTGGCCCACAAGGCTCTCAAACTTGTTTTCTTTTCCCATCCCCGACTTTCGAATTCCGACTTACTATACTCTACGGGTCCACAACACAGTTGTCACCCTCCACTATAGTGGTGCATTTCGGAGGATCCTCGTCACGTTCGGTGACATCATTAGGGTCCCATCACTCTCGCTTTTCTTCACACTCACTGGCACGTGGTACTCTTCACGTGTCCATGTGGTACATCTCCCCGATTGAAGCTTTGGGTGTCGGGGTTTCGTGATCCCTGACGACATGAGTTCCTGTCCTCACGAGCTCCCGATCTCTGATTTTCCGATGTGCCTTTTTCCTTAGCCCCTCCCAGCTATGCCAAGGTCCATGTGACCGCATCTCATAAGACCATAGTCTTATATCCTTATCGGGGTTTTCCCTATTGTGATTTTGGCACTCGCGATGTTAGACAACTTACTTTACCGACCCCCGAACCCCGATATGTTGTTTCTTCGATACACTTGTATGGTTGACCATTCCATGGTCTCTCACTCCATCAGAGTTTCAGAGTTCGCAATGTCATGAATCATAATACATATATTTTCAGGACTTCTCGCCATGAAAATCCAAAACAGCGTGCCACCTGTCCACCTCTCGGATCCTGTGGCCCCCACTCGGTTATTTTGCTCATCGGGATATCGCGTTTCGCGATTTCACGATTCCTGTTGTAGTGATGTCGGGATTTCCAACACCCAAACCCCGATATGAAATTTCACGCGTGAATCCAATGGTCAGATATTTCTCACATCGAACAGTCGTTAAGGACCCGGAGATTCCCTGAAGGAATCTTGTCTGTTCAACGGGGCTTAGCCACATGCTAACGTCTCGACAGTATGATCGGGATTTATCACGATGAGAGTCCAAGTTCTTGTCAATGGAACTCCCGGATCCCCAATCCACAAAATGGGTAATATCACAACACGTGGCCATCTCAAATCAGACGGTCCACGACTGCTTTGGGGTTTCCACTAGGGAAAATCCCGATCCTTTGTTATGAGGACTCCTGATATCGCAATTCCTGATTTCCTGAAATGGAAAATCTCATGACACGTGTCCTCTGTCTTTCGGATGGTCTAGATATATTTTGGATATTTCACCCCTAATCATTGAGGTTTAACCTTCGGACATCTCCCAATAGATCCAACGGCTATCGGATTTTTTTTCCAAGATCTGACGACTCAGACGATTCCTAACCAATTCGGGATTTCGCATATCGCGATTTCCAATCTCTTGTGCAATTCAAAAGGAATTTTAATCCATGTGCACATTCTCCAGATCTAATGATCACGAGGGCTCGTCTTCCTCCCCGAACAGATCCTAAGGTTCCAACACCATGGGTGTGGAAACCTATGTCCCCGTGGCCATAGACCACACCAGCTGCGGTTTCACTCGCCGCTATACCTCTTGAGCTCATAAGCATGGTCAAGCATCTACTTGACACTCTGAAACAAACCATGGTCTGAAATTATCCATTCCAGACCCAATTTCCCTTCACATTCTCAGTCCAAAGACCGCTCCACTGGCCCATCTAGGCTCAGTGTCGAAACCTTCACTATGATACCAATTTGTAGTGACACCTTTTATTACAAATGTTTACTATCGCTCTCTGTTACCAATCTATACTCATCATTTGCTTAACTCATACAGGTATTATAAATCCCATGCATTTAAAAAAATAAACACATTTAAACTCAGAGTAAAACATGAGATTTATTGCTATAAATAACAAGCAATTATAGTTTCATAACAATTCATATTCGTACTGGAAATCATGATAATATATATGCATCACAGTCATGCAAAATGTGATAAGAACATAGTTAGATACTTATCTTGTAACAGTGGTGGAATCCACCAACCAAATGCAGGATTCCACGAACCTCCCACCCTTAGACCACACTTCTCATCAGCTCAACAGTGGGTCACCCCCGAGCTGGGACTAATCTCCACCCCAAGGCAAGGAAATCTAGGCTCAGGCTAAGGTTACAGGGAAAACAACACACACAACCACAAGGATGGAATGCTCTCCCAGGAATCTCCCATGCTCACTGCCCACAGACCCTCATTCCCCACATGCCTGTTCCACCCCAGGAGAATGCACCTTCTCTATCACCTGGAGAGTCCTTCGGCTGCCAATCTCCCTTACCTTGGGTTACAGGAATAGACCGGACTGGAAGTCTTCAGGCTCTATGGCAGCTACAGGGTTCCTTCCAAGAGTTCTCTCCTTCCCTTGTGCACTCTCTCACTTGGAGGGAGTCGCTCACGGGCCAACAAGCCTCACACAGTATAGTACTGCGTAGTCTCAACAATCCATGGGGAAAACAGACACAGGTTTCCCTAACTGGTTCTGCAATCCCTGGATGGTTTCACAATCACAGCTTCAGGACAGGGAATACACGCACAGGCTCGCTCAGCTTTCCCCAAACAATCAAAGACTCTTCCCCGAAATCAACACAGGCTTCTCGTTCAAGGAGTGCACACACCGGTTTTCTCAGATCTAGACACAGACATTTCAGTCACAGGGTCGCACGAAGGTCCTCTACAGTAGTCAAGTTGGTCATACTGATCAGAGCTCCTACACGCTTAGGACATTCGATCGAATGGAGAATGAACCCCCTTCACGGTCGGCCCTGGCCGTTTTATTTGCATGCACCAGGGTTGACACTTGTCATCCATGGAACTGCATGCGTTCCACCAGCATCCTTTCCTCCCACCATTTGGGACTTCATGTGTCCTTCCAAAAGGACTTAGGATAAAAACATAAAATGTACAAGTCTTTTTGGAATAATATTAAAATATTATTCCCAGGCTTAAGGCCCCTAGGCTTAGCCCCTAGGCTCAATACTTAGCCCCTAATTCCCACCTTCCAGACCCTAATTTCTTTCCCACTCTGTGGATGCTCAGCCCCCCTTCACTCATTCATCATGGTCGGTCTGCACCTGGCGGTGTTTATATTTTATTAAATATTATGCATACATACAAGTACAACAGCAGGCTCCTGGCCTTCAACACTTAGGCTCCTTGGCCTAACAAACACATAAGACTACCGGCTTATACAAAACTTGGCTCACCAGCCTATAGAACATATTTACAATTCATTTAATATATCATGGTTTGCAATGGGGCTCGGCCTTGGGGACACTACACCCAATGTAGTTGGCTAGGACTATGAGATGTGGTCCCAAAACTCTAGCTGCTGAAAATGGAGTCTTGCATTCCATTTTCTTCAAAATTGTAAAAACTTTGTGGGTATTCTACCTGGATGTTTTCTTCATTCTACCATGTAGCATCTTCAGGATTCTAACAGGTCCATTGAGCCTTTACCACCTCTATGGATTTTTTTCTAAGCACTTTGACTTTCCAGTCTGTAATGCATACTGGTTCCACCCAGAAATCCCCTACGTGCTCCACCTAGATAACATTCCAATCAATTATGTGGTTAGGGTCATGAACATATTTTTTTTTTTTTATTAACAAGAATGATTATAATTGTATTAGAAAAGGCTAGGAATTTTTCAAAGAAAAACATAATTACAAACTTCCCATAGGCCAAATGTGCATAGTATATGAATTTTATCTTAGTCCCTATACCTATCTAGAGTTTATGACTTGAAGTAGTGCAGTTTATACAAAAAAACCATGGGAATATGACTAAAAGGGAACAAATCATATAAAAAACTTTGTTAAACATGATAAACTAATGCAGATGCAGATTTGTGTCCACCTAGTTCTGTTGATGGGCTTCATTCTCCTGAACTGCAGCTGTCGCTGGGTCTGGGTGTTTTTCCTACCTTATTGTTGATTCCATAGGAGAAATAAAATTCATTTGTAGGTGGGATGCTTCATTTGAATCCATTGATTCAACAGATGTGACTGGATGAGTTTGAACTTGGGTGCCTTGTTTCTACCGGGAATGAAGAATGGAGCGTATCGGAGTTGAATTCTTTTTGAAAATGCACATGAATAGGGCCAATTCCTAATTGTGGCGTTGCTCCTGGGCCTAAAATTGATGAGACTATTGTTCAATTTGAGTTTTAAGAGATTCAATTTCTTCTTGTTGCGATTGTATGTGCTCTTGTAATCTACAAATGGCACATTCTGAACACTGGCAGGAATCCCTATTATGACGCCACATTATTGTGTGGGATTTCTTGGGTTCCAGCGTTTATATGAGAGGCCAAAGATTATTTAATTTTGGCTTAGGCCAAATGATGTTTCCACCTTTGAGATTCAAATGCATACCACCAGAAAATAAAAAATGATTGATAAGAGCCAACGTCACGATGTGGGAGAAATAAATTTTGCACGGGAGGATAACGGAGGATGAGGCCAAGGTCGTATGTCCCATGAATCTTTAGGTTGTGAGTGAATTGTTTCAGGTAGTATTGAGGCGTACATAGTACCAATTCTCAAATGAGTGCAAGGGTGAAGGCATGATGAAAATGACAAAATGTAGGTTGAGGGGACGTGAATTTGAGGAAGGGTTCCAGTCCCGAATCCATGCAACATGTGTGTGATTTCTAAGGCATGTGGTGATAGTGAGGGAAAGTGTCTGTCCAAAGGTGAGATGAGACAAATTATCCAAGAGAATATACATAAGAGGTGGAGAATACTTAGGGAATAGGTTCATAATGAATTGTAATTCCTTGGTTTAGTTTCCTGGTAGCAAATTGTTTTTCTTCTTTAGTGAGAGAGTTGGCTATAGAATTTTGTGATCTATACACATGGTAATATATAAATTCATCGAATTTATGTTCCATGTCTCTGATTCGAAGAAGATTTCTGGAAATATTCAGATGAGTAGTCTTGATATTTTGACGTAGACCCCTTGTGATCAGATCAAATTCTCCAATAACCTTGAGCTTTGAATATCTATTAGTAGGAGTAAGGCAAAGTCCCATGAAGACTGGAAGGACCTCAACGTGATTATTAGTGGCTTTCCCCAATCCCCATGTGAAATGAAAAAAAATATTTACTTTGGAGTTGAAGACAACTCCCCCCGCACCTGTCATCATTTGGATTTCATGTGGATGCTCTGTCAAAAAAGAGTATCTCAAAATTTTGTTGATGTTTCCAATGGTAATATTACTAGTTGGATAATCGTATTTTTCAAATGAATTGATGTGGATTTTAAGTGGTGTTGGCTTGCTTAGTAGAGCGATTGCCTAAAATAATGGTTATCCATATTTTCTCTGATTCTGATAATGGAGATTGATTGTATGGAAGTTTATTTTGAATGGAGAATACTTCTAAGAGAAGGTCACATGCCTTAGTATGAACCCTTTTAGGGGAGAGTATTTTATTTTGAAAAATGGCCTTGTTTCTTGGTAACCAAATTCCCCAACAGATTAACTTCGGGATATACCTCCATAAACTTGCAAAGAGTATTTTTTTGTAGAAGTTTCCAACATATCTTTTCTTCCAATGGAAAAACATTTTGTTCCAATTGGAAGGGGGGTAAAATTTGGGATGAAGAGAAACAAGCATGAGATTCCACACTTGCAGAGAGATAGGGAAATCAAAGAACACATGCTTAATTGTTTCCATTGAGGCCATGCAGAGGGAACATCTAGAGGGTCCAACAATGATGTGATTATGGATATTATCCATTGTAATTAATTTTCCATGTACCATGACCCAAGCACTAGCGGGAAAACTCCCCTATGACTACACCAGGGTTCAGAATGTAGGCAGATCGATTAACCGTCTAAAATTCAATTACTTCTCTAAAATACCCCAAACATACCAAAATTCATATGAAGAAAGAAATAAAAAGGATATTGGGTAACTATACCTCAAATCCCATGTCTGGTGATGACCTCCTCACGCTTGGAAGTTTCGTTGACTGCACGCCTCCTCCTAGGGCTGAACTGCATTCAAAGATTGACAAACATAAAACTACAAGCATGCTATTCAATATACAAGTTAGGGTTAGATTTTAGAATGTCAAAACATAAATCAATAAAATCATTCAGTGCACCATGATTTGGGACAACAAAAGTAATTATTTTATTAATAACTCAATGATTATACCTTTACAATCAAAGCCAGCTACCATTCCACGAACTTGGTCCGAGCCCCTCTTCACCAAGCTCCAAGTGCACCTTTGTATGGCTTCTCCTCTCAACCTTCTAATATCTTCTTGCGAAGTGAATGGGTTAAAATGGGGGAGAAGGGGCTAATGATGGAATGCTAAGGAAATTCTCACAAAAGGGTTGCAATATCTTGGGCAAGGAGGGGAAGTTAAATCAAGAAGAGTTTCATTGTTCTTATGCTTAGATGTGAAATAAGACCCCAACACCTCCTTTTATATGAAAAAATGATGGTTATTTGGTTGGGTGACGGGCTATAGTAGGTGGATTAGTTGGGAAACTACCCAATAGCCCATAATCTCAACGAATTCCTTGCAAATTTTTATTTTTTGTAACATTTTCAAGTATACGGGATTTGTAATGGTGCATCATGTGTATGTATGCAAGTTGTAGTGGTGCAACAAGCGTATGTACATGAGAATTAGTGGTGTAGGATGCGTACATCTTCAAAAAAATGGTTTTTTAAGAAGAGCAACTCAACAATGCTTTGGTAAAAAATGCAAGTAACAAGGCCAAGGACATGTATGCATGTGTAGAGAAATTTAGGGTTATAATAGATGCCCCCTAATGTGTGAGGCCAAAATATCATATGATGGCAGAAATACATTACAAAATCTTCACCAACGTACAAAAAAGAGTGAGTCGGGGACCAGAGTTTAGGAGGTGCCATCTGCAAAACAATAATTGTCTCTCTGAGGTGGGCATACCCATGCTCAGGATGAACTAAATCATGGCTTGCAATCAAATACACTGCATATCCATGTCATATAAGTATATAAAATGTAGTCGCGAGCAAAACACAATGGATATACATCTAAAAATCAAAGATATACAAGTATAGTATCCATCTTCCAGAAGCCAGCAACACCCGATGGATGGAGATGAGATCTTCATATCTCGAGAAACAACTTCAAGATCTTCAAAACTCAGGTAGGAGCATAATGGGAGTGAATAACTCACTACCCCGAGGTATTCAATGACTCATCGGGAAAATACAAGAGGATGTCGATGATCAGGAAAAGAACTTCATCGATTTTGAATTAGGACTTGACTGGACTCTCATGATGGCCGACCCATGAGGTCAAGAGAAAAACTGCAGAAAGGATGAATTAGGTTGGGTGAAACTTTCCTTAGACAAAAGCACGAAAGATGATTAGACTCAGGTAGCATGACATGGACATAAGTTCATGATGCAGGAGGCAACACAAACTCTCCATGTGTTTGGAAGTGTAACCAAATGGAGGAGGACACAACTCTATGTATCTAGAACAACTTCCTAAGGTCATAATAGATCCCAATGCTTGACGAACAAATGGAAGGATGTGATTTTTCAAAGGGCGACTCATTTTGTTGCCAAAAAAGAATACATATTTCCCGTCCTCTCTTTTTGGGTTTTTTTATGTTTTTGTCTTTTTCAAATTTTTAAAGAGATTGAAAAATAATAAAATAATGCTATGTTACAAAGGAGGAATGAGTGTCACAAGAAAACATACTAGTTCCAGGCGCAAGGAACACACTAATGCTCAGAGCAAGGAGACATGTGCAGGAAAATGACACTCAGGGGAAAATCCTCCATGGGTCAAGGTGTCAGGTCACAGAGGCAAAGTACTACAAGGCTTGGATATAAGGAATACTTCAAAGGTTCAGTTGAGAGCAACATGGATCTGACATTAGGCCAAATATGCAGAGATGCAAATGCAATTAGCAAGACACAATGAAACCCCCTTCAATGTAATTTTTAACGAGCATAGAGAAGGTAAGCTCGGTAGTTTTTTCATGTTTAGAGAGTCTGAAAAAATGTAAAAGAAGACTCCAAGGAGTACCTTTTTTGGAGATAGTCTAGTCGGTTCGAAAAAGGGTTAAATTAGCACTGAAAAGCCGTCTTTTCAAAACCATTCTAATGAGTGTGACAAAGACAAGATCACTCAGCAATATTTTCAATTTTAAGGAGTATAAAAAGAGCTTAACTATGGACTCACATCCTTTTTTTGAATTTAGTTCCCTTAGCTTGAAAAAGTATAAAAGTTACTGAGGGGAACTCTCCCGACGAGATGAATCTACCAAGGAATACCTTTTTCCTCTATAATATACGGGCTGGGAAAAGAGGTAAACTCATGCCAGTAGATGTTCCTCTAGATCAATTTAACGAGTGTGAAGGAACAAGGTCACTCAATGATCTTTTCAATTTTAGGGAGTCTGAAAAGAGCTCAACTATGGACTCTGTGGGGGTTCCTTTTTCGTAAGTAGTCACCAAGGCCGAAAAAAGGTGATAAACCAAAACCAAGGAGAATGTTCCTTTTTCATAAATTTAGTCCCTCGGGCCCGAAAAAGGGTTAAACGTATGCCTGAGAATACTCTTCTAATGAACCGAAGTTCCTAGAGCATACCTTTGTTCGTACAATTGACCATCTAGACCGAAAAAGGGTTAAACTACCGCCTGAAAGACATGCCTTCAAATTTTATTTTGGTGAGCGTGAAGGGCAACAAGATCACTCAAAAATATTTTCATGTTTAGAGAGTCTGAAAAGGTCTTAAAGAAGACTCCAGGGGGCTACGTTTCTCAAGTAATCCCGACGAGATCACTTGTACCAAGAGGGGGAAGCAAGGGCTCCCATGCCCCCATTGGATAAACCAACAGATCAATTTCCGAGACCATGTCTCGAGAAGGAAAACATGAGTGAAAAAGTTCATTCTCAGGAGCAATTGAACATCGAGGATAAAACACCACATAATTAACCCGTGGTGGGGTAGAGTCTACACGAACACTAGGAACATATAAAGGGGAAGCCTTAACTAACGTCGAATTAGGATGGTTATTATTAGATGCCAGCTAGTCGATAATGACAATGCTTCCATTATGAGGGAAATGCATCACCTGTAAAAGCGTAGACACCACAACATCCATATTGTATACATAATCACACCTGAGAAGCATATTGAAATCTAACAGGCCTTGCACCACTATAACATCGACGAGGATAGTCTTCCCACCTAACGAGATAGGCAGCTGAAGAAGAATCCCCAAATGTTCACTAGGACATCTGTCAAAATCTAATAGCTCCTGCGAAGCAGGAACAAGCTCAAGAGAACCCAAAGCTTACCAAACGAAGGAGGACAAAATACTTGTGGAGGCTCCTTCATCCACAATACATTGATAATGTTTTGTTGAATTAACTTCAACACTTATTTGAAAAGGTGTAGAAGAAGGAAGACGAGGCTCAACAAGATCATTCCAATCAAAGGAAACCATCCTAGGGCTTGGAGGGGGTGTGCTCGAAGTGAGTGGAATTCCCCCTTGTTCTGAAAGTACTGAACTGGAAATGCTAAAAACATAGACGATAGACACATCACTCCCCAAGAGAAGAGTGGGATCAGCCAAATATTGCATCGGTGTGACCACTTCAGTAGAAATGACAATCTCCAAGAGAAGAGTGGGATCAGCCAAATATTGCATCGGCGTGACCACTTTGGTAGACTCGACACTCTCCAAGAGAAGAGTGGGATCATTTAAATATTGCATTAGTGTGACCACTTTCTCATCCACTGGCTGAATAGGATGCGATACAACATGGTATATAGGCACATCACCCCCCAAAATAGGAGTGGGATTAGCCGAAGATTGCATCAGTGCGACTATTTCATCAACCAAAGGATGAAAATACTGTTGGAAAGTGTTATGCTTGTCATTGATGGCAAGTACAACAGTGAAGATGACAGGAAAACAGAAGACAAAGGAAATTAAGCTCAGGAGGAATAGCAGTCTTATATGTGCACGAAGCATAGGAAAGAGACCGAGAACCGTCGGATCTCACTCGGAAATACCGACAGCTGTTGGATCGGGAGAAGCTGCGTAGATATTAAACGTAGGAGTTAAGCGCAGAGAAGAAGTGATCTAAGCCGTCAGATTAGAAGCAAACCCCAACAACTGTCAGATATGCAGAAGCTGCGAGGGAGATAAGCCATCGGAGAATCGGGGATCGCGATTTCCAAATGCAAAGAACAATGACAACGAAAACCCCGAAATCGCGATATGCGATTTTACGATATGATCGCAACCGGCAGATCAACATGTGATCTGAACCATTGATCCAACTCATGACAGCAGACCACGTCAGCAAAGGGACACGTGGCACAACCAGGGAATGACAGGTGTCAGGCAGATTCAACACTTCAGGCATAGGTATGTCATGAATCAGAGTGACACGTGGCAGT
>JZKD02S0913330.1:340259-361999 GCA_000966675.3 Picea glauca
AAATAAGGGTCGAGGGTATGAAAACCATAGCCTGGAGATTATTGTAATAGAGCGCTACTCGATTGGAGGTTGCCCCCTTGAAGAGGCCTGTGAACATTACTTTCTGAATCAAAGTGTTATTTCTATTGTTATTCTTATATCATTTCTGTGTTATTGTGAAGATTATGTTGGATATTTTACTGTTATTCTGCCACTTCTAGCATTTTATTTTTTTTCAACATATTTTATATATCTGGTATCTTGCACTTACTCCTCTGTTCCCTGAAGCTACTGAAGAAATAAAACATTTTCCCTAGGAAATAGAATCATCTCTCCTTTCTTAAAAACCCTACCAAAGAAAATCGTTGCACCTTGCCAAATGATAAGGGTGTGATGATCCTTGATCGTCACATGCTGCACCATAGTGGACTGCGACATTGTCGCAGGATGCTTGTGTTTAGGGTGCGACAATGGTCAAGAAAAGGAAAAAGGTGAAATTCTCGAAGGTTCTAGAATGGAATCTTCAGAAGGATGAGGTGGCCTCCTATCAGTTTGGATCTCATTCGCTTCTTTGATTTAGTGGGATTATCCTAATATCTTCATCCATCCCTCTTCACTCTATATAAAGAGGGATCTCTCATGGGAAAATTTAGGTTGGATTATGCATGAATAATTATGTTGAAGATTGTACTTGTGATAGATTTGCTTTATCTTTCCAAGTCAGGTTGTGAATACTCTTCATCAAATCATTGAAGAAAAGGTGTGTGTGTTGAAGCAAAGGGCCATTGGAAGGGACCTTGCAACATCAAGGCATAGGTTGTATTCTCCACTTTCATCGATATAATGCAGTGATACATTTATTCCCTATAAAAGTGTCTCCATTTTTATTTTATAACTCCTTGATCTTATGCATAGGTTTCATTGGAATATATATATTGTTGTTCTTTCTCTTTGTTGGTTTGTGCTTCTTAACGGGTTTCAAATCGCACAAATCCAAGGATAGAGGAAGGATGACACTAGTGAGGATCAAATGACGTTTAAATGGTATGTCATTTGTCCATCATTGAACTAGTTTACATTACAATGAAATCTAAGGGGAAGCTTGTATTCTGCTATGTTTTATTCTAATTTATTGTTGAAGTTAGGGAGATTAATTTGTGTCAACACTTACCGATTTTTCTGATAACACTCATTGTTACTATTTTTAAAAATGGGGATAGAAACATTCCCTCTAATTATAGGACCATTGTGATTAGCCTAATTTTAGCTAAGCTTTATGGAATTATTTTGGAAAATAAGATTAGCCTTTGGATAGAAATTCACAATAAAAGAGCTAAAGGTCAGGCCAAGTTTAAGTGATATCATTCAACTATGGACCATATTGTTACCTTTAGGATCATTTCATAGGAGTTTTGCATTACTAAAACCAATCTTTTTTTTTTTTTGGTAAATAAAATAGTCCAAAAATATATTCATAGCATTGTGTGTCTATACAAAAAACATGATTCTGCCACATGTCCTTCCATAGCATGGAAACTATGAAAGGTGGCCATAAAGCATGTTTGAAACTGTAACTGGAAAAATGTATGAAACTGTAACTGAAACTGTAACAAAAAAAAAGAGAACATAGTGTTCTATTCTGCAGTGGCCATGGCCGACTGTCTTACAAAGCATGAAAGAGAATGGGAATTCTCTGCGGAAATGATGAAATAAAAAAGAAACCATGAAACCTGGGAGCTAGCTTGGACTTGACCGAACTTGAGCGTTGTAGGTAGGGAAAAAGAATTTTCCACATGTTGGACATCTTTTTCTTACTGGAGCAGCTCTCATTTCATCCATCAAGAGGTCCAAGCACTATCCGAAGAAGTTTTGGATATGGTCATGTTCATCCAATTTTTGTCACAGCTCAAAGATGAGATGAATGTGCTCTTCTGCGAATCGAACTGGGGTCAACAAAGGTGGAACCTCCCTCATCTCAGCACCCATTTATTTCACTATGTCTATTGTGTTCCATGTTTCCACTATATCCACAACATTCACTATATCATCTTCATCTGCCGAGGTGATAACATTCAAGGGGGTCTCCTGCCAGCAAGGGGGAATCTCTTCCTCTACTATGCAAGAGCCAGTGCCAAAGAAGTGTTCAGGAGAGTAGGCTCTTGGAGGCTCAACTTCAGGACTGTGGTTGAGTTGGGGGACAAAATTCACAAGAGGAGGCATTTCTTCCATGGAGGTGACACCACGAAGATCAATGGGGGGGCGGTTTTGCCTAAGACGACTAGATATGATGAGGGAGATTTGGGTTGGGGGGAGGCAATTACGTTTGGTGTAGGGACTATGATACAATGGGCCTCTCTTAGATTTTCCATGCTCCTTAGGCATGTTGCAGGCTTGGGAGAGATGGACCAAAGAAGGCAAAGGTGGGCACAGAGTAAAAACGTTGTGGAGGATTCGAAGAAGGCCAAGGAGAAGACAAACTAGGTGTCAGGGAGGAATGAAAGAATGTTTCATCATCTCAGCCTCCATAAAAATTCATGAATTGACATGAGCAGGTTCCATAAGGGCTGAGTGACTACAAGCCTGGTGCAGGTACACCTGGCTTGGTTCACGCAAAGCTTCCTTAAATTGCCTCGAGGTGCCCATCGCACCTCCATTGAATTGTAGTGAATGTTAGTCATTCAGAGATGGGAGAGATGGGAAGCAGGGATTAATACCTACCTGCAATGCTCGGTGCCACCTAGCTCCCACCTCCTTTCCATTTTTCACCCCATACGGGGGCTAAAACCAATCTTGTTTGTTGCTTTTTTGACTTTATAAAAGATTTTGACATGGTTCCCAAGAAAATTCTTTGGGATAGGTCGGAATAGATAAAATTTCCTTTAAAGTTGAGTGTTTCTACAATAAGGTTGTATGATAATGTTATTCTCAAGTTTAAGAACACTGAGGGCTCTTGGAAAGAGATTAACTGCAATATTGGAGTCAAGCAAGGTTGTCCCTTGTTCCCTACCCTTTTTGGCATATACATTGACAAGTTAGAAGATTGCTTGGAAGAAGCAGGTTGTTTCAGCCCTACTCTCACTGGTATAGTCATCAATCTTCTTCTTTATGATGATGATATTGTTTTTATGGAGAGGAGTCCCCAAGATCTTGGAAAGAAGCTAAGAATCCTCAAGTAATTTTTCTCCAATATGGGTATGACTATTAATACTAAAAATAATGAGGTCGTGATCATTAAATCCAATAATATCACTTATGATACCTTTGTATACGAAAACAACAACTTGGAGGAAGTGACTGTTGGAATACTAAGAGGGGGGGTGAATCAATATGAGCACTTTTTACCACTTCTAACCACAATATATAATCGTTAAATTTATCAGCAATATATCATAAATGTATCATCAATATATCATGAGCATATAAACATAAGTAGTAACACATCAACATCACATCAAATACAGAGTACACCAGAATTTACATGGAAACCCAACTGGGAGAAAACCACATAATGCTTTCTTATGTATCAAAAGAATGCATTCATTGGAAGTGCCAACTTCACAATTCTCTATCTACAAATGGAAGAAGGCTATGACCCCCTATTTATAGGATCCAACTTTAAGGAAGTTACAACTCTTTGAATTCTATGGCTACAACCCCCTGATTCGCAGGCTCCAACCTGAAGGAAGCTCCAACTCCTTGTGTTCTATGGAATCACCCGAAAGGAGGATACAAACCCATTTATTTTCCCCATCATGCTTCCCTAAAATATAAATGTAGAACAATTTTCACTACCACAATCACTGTCACTATCACATCAACCTATCACCATATCCAAATTTTCATTTTCAACCTATCACTGTCACTGATACTTAACCAGATCCTCTCACATGGATCATCTACCAAGGACACCTCTCAACAATATTTCCAACATCAACAACACATGCATCTACCAAGTATGTACCAAACCATCAACATGTACCATACCAAACATCAACCGTGTACCACAACCAGTACCAAACCGTGCATCAACCATGCACCACAAATGTACCAAATTGTGCATCAACCATGCAATATATAACTCATGATATGTATCAATCATGCCATGCACCATGTACCATAAGATATCATGAATGAAGTGCCTCAACAAATTACCAAACAACCAAGATCATATACCAAGTATATTCCTCAAGCATGTGCCAATTCCTCAACAATATACCAAAGACTTGCCTCAAGCATGCACCATAACATCATCAACATGTAACGATAAAAACATGAATATAAAAATACTTGTAACCCTGTAACATACTTGGTGTATGTGATCATAGACCTGTAGACCTTCCTCAACTTTAGCAACAAGAGAATAACATCTTCATTAAACTTTACCTTACTCTCACAGGACTAGTTTTTGTATAAGTCAAAAACCCTAACTTTCAACAAGCATAAATCCATACATGTAATGAATAAAGGTTTTAAAATTGAACCCAATATTAATTGATATGTTCTCTACAATTCCTCCAGGTTTGACTGCTTGAAACATCCCAGAAAATGAGTTATAGAAAAAATGGCAGACCTTGTTGAATTCCAGTGTATTCTAGAGAGAGAACTTGTATAGCATGCCACGTGCAGAATATTTGATATATGGATATGAAAATTATAAAAAACATACTAAGGAAAATAATCTATCCAATTAATTTTGTCTCATGGAATTTTGATCCTCTATGAAGGAGTTATTACTATTTTACCTGGAATACCTGTTTGAGACTAGTTTCAAGACTAGCCAATAATCCTATTTTCCACTGAGTGTATCTCTAAAAATACAATGACCCTAAAGCTGATATTTTTACCACATGTACCTTGACATATATTATCAACCTATTCCAATTTTCACTATCTTAATTATTATAGAAAATAAGTTATAATGAAAATGGTAGGACGACCTTTAAATAACATACCTCAGAACACATCATCACAAGACTTCATCCTTTCTTGAAATTTCTCACTTCTTTACTTCATATTCCCTCTAAAATTTTCCTCAGATATCCTTGGTTACCTCATATACGAAGTACTTACTCACATAGAATATATTCAGTAGAATGTGTTTGTGAATGTACTTATGAGTGACTTCTTGAGGTGTGTATATACTTTTTCTAAGTAACCTCTTTCCTTAACTTTATGGCTTCTTGAAATTTCTTGTTACAACCACTTTAAACTTTCATTAATGAATTTCAACCAATTAGGGGCTTATTAAACCATATTATAACCAATTAGGGGCTTCTTAACCCATTCTTCGTGGCTTCCAACTTCACAAGGCCATATCTCCATAATCACGAGGAACCACGTGGCGTACCACCTATCACGGAAAACTACGTCACGACAAGGGCTATCCATATATGAGTGTCTTACCTGCATTTACATTTTCCTTCATTTCCATATTCCTCAACCAACTTTGGGTACCATAACCACACCTCTGGGGATTCATGTAGACTTCATCAAATGCACCCATCACATCTAATGACATCAACCACTCCATGAATAAAAACTAACTCACCATCAATATCAACCATATATCTAGGGATTCTAGACTTCTCCAAGGGTTGACATAAATCTCCAAGAGTTGACATCAATGGAAACCAACTGTCCAAACCAAATTTCCAACAATCGCCCCCATTGGCATTGATGACAACACCAACAATGATGGAAACACTGATGGAAATATTGATTCTCCAATACTCATGATCCCACTGTGACCATTTATCCTCATTAATGTTTCTCACTCTCCCCCTTTGACATCAATGGAAAAGGATATCTTTCTTTAGGGCTACTCCCCCTGTCTTCATGCATTTTTTCTCTCTCTATGTTTCCATGCCTTTGTTCTTTCTCTTCACGTGTTTCTCTCCACATGTTCCTCTCCAAGTTCCTCTTCTCTTTTGATAGCAAAGAGTGACTCCCCATGAAAGTATACCTTCTCTAAACAATCCTTCTCAAAATTCATGTGCTTGATGTTTCTCTTTCTCTCCTTTTGACATCATGGGAAAAAGGATAAATCCCCCCTATCGGTATGTCTCCCCCTATATGTATTCTACTAATATTCCTTTATCAATCTCTTGATGATTTATCTTCTCTTGAATTCTCTTCAAAATGTCATGCAGATCAATTGTAGGGATACCTGTAAGTGTTTCCTTTCCTCTCTTCTAGTGCTTGCTAATTGTCCATTGGTGTTTCCCCTTGTAACTCTATGATATATATAAAAACAATTCAAAATTTCTTGACTTCAAATGATCCATCATGACCATATTGTTCAACAATGTACCTCTAATGATATAACTTCTGCTGAAGGTTTCTCTTTCCCTATTTAGATGTGTCTTTCACTGCTTTCCTTTCTGTGACCAACTGATTTTGATTGATTCCACTGATTCCAATTGTAAATACATTTTTATGCATCTTCTCTGACCCATGTTATATGTACCTTCTAAGTATCCATCTCTGTCCATATGTCACAAACTGTCCATATATATTCTACTCAACTATCCACAATGCTAACCCATCTATCACTGTACTATCATGAAGGATTCACGGCTACAATTGATCATCACATATTACCATTTATTCAAATTGAATCAAATGTATCCACTGGTATTCTCTATTTTTAAATCAACCTTTACATGTCCGGAACAACCTGTACTGAATATATCCCTACCTAAATACATATGTTGAATATAATCATAAACTTTTGTCTGTGTAACTGTGAACTGATACCAATTGTCAGAATGCTACTTCTCAACTGATCAATCTGTCATTATGTGCCTCTGCTATCTGAATACTTGAAATCTGTCTCTGCAAATAATTCAACCTTCTCTAAGGATGGTTCTCTGATATGTAGTAGCTACTGCACTGAATCCCCTTGTTCAATATTCATATTCAATGGGAGTCTCCAAGCCAAGTGGCTCAGAAAAATACATGCTTTGATGCGGAGTAATTTTCCTCTTTGTCTATGGATTCATCAATTTTTCAAACTCTAAATTCTTCCTTTCTTCATGTGGATTTATTTTTCACTACAATTCTTGAAAGTACAATCTCTTGGGCATGTTCTTTATTCACTTGTTCTTCTTTTCTTTCTCGCATTACTGAAAATCTTGTGATCTCTAGGACCTGGTATTTATTAACTAGTTCTTCTTGTTTTTCATTTCTTCTCCAAACCTTCTTATATTTGACATCTTCCTTTTTCCCTATATATTTGTCTTTGTCTTTTACTATTGCAAATCTTGAGAGTATAACTTCTTCATTCATTCAATTTTCCTTTACATGTTCTTGTTTTCTTTTCCAAACCTTCTTATATCAAATATCATTTTTCTTTTTCATATATGAGTCCATCATGCTTCTACAATAAAGGGATATTTGACCATAATTGTGGTATTTGTAACATTCAATGTTATGTGGGGCCACATAAGCATTTCTTTCTTGAACATTTATTCCATAAGCCCTTCAATTTGCAACTTTATGTCCAAAGTTAGTACAATAAAAATAGTAACCATAAAAGAAATTTACATACTTGGGAGTGCATGATATTCTTTGTGGTCTAGTCCTTTTGAATTCATGCCTTGGCTGATCATTATAATGATAGAAGATTATTTGTGGCTTGAATGTGGACGGTCTTCCTTAAGATATATCTCTATAATTTTTCTTTGATTCTGGCTGACCATGATTCCTTCCAGAGTCTGTACTTAAGGCTTAGAAGTATAGTGTCTAGGCATCTGAAAGTGAGTTAGGGGTAGAGAAGGAAGAAATGTCAACCTTCGGCAAGGGAAGCTAGGGCTGATTTCTAGGTTTTTGTCTAGCTTCCAACTGTTCCTGAATGTTTATGTCCCTTTCAATCGCTGCCCATGAACGTTCAAGTTCTACCCAAGTAGTGGTTGTTTTAATAATAATATCAAACGGGTTTAAGGCAATATCTGTTTGATCTGATAGTCCGGGTTCAATATTAGGCTGTCTCGTCACAGGGACAGTCATAGGGGAACAAAATGATAAGAAAATCTCTAAAAATTTTAGATGTTGTCTCGATTTCGATCGTAATAAAGGAGATTTTATAGCTCCAGTAGTGAAAAAAGGGTGCAAACCAAAGGCCCTTTCCCATAACTGTGTTATATTTTAATAAAAGTGTATGAGGTGTAAGAAAACATTAAGTTGTCTATCATGTAAGGCTCCTATCAAGGGAGAATCTCACTTATAAACAGAAGAAGAAAAAGATAAATAAATAACCTGATGAAGCATAAAATATATATAGAAATCTAAAGTGTTCACTGGTCTTATACCTGTTGATAGCCGGTACAGAGGAAAAACGGTAAACAATATAGAAAACTAAAATTAATTCACTCTAGTAGAGGTTGTACTAAGTTATAGTGAAACATTCATCATATACATATATGAAATTAAATTAAATATGAAATACAAGGAAACAAACTCATAACACAGTCGTGACGGAATCAAGAATCTCCAGATTTGCTTTATATTGATTCTTAGGGGAGAAAAACCTCTATTACAATCGACCCAAAAAGGTCCAGCCCTTGTTCCTTCCTTCTATTGTATATTTATACTAATTTACATATGATGGAATCTCAATCGTTCCAAGATTTTTAGTTACAATAATAAGGAGATCAATCATTTCATTTCTTTATCCTCTGTCTTTATTTGGTACCAGAAGCCTGCCCCCTCGCATGCTCGGTACAAGTGACACATTTTTCCACCAGCTGAGATATCAACCTTGAAGGTTCCGCTTGACAATTTACCTCAAAAATGTAACAATCTTTGACTAATTGTGGCAACCTTTCTTCCCTCTATCGGTCTAGGGTGTCGATAGCGCACAATCTCACACTTGGTTTAATAATCCATTTATCTATTTGAGCTATGTCTACCAGAGTTACTTGTGAAACTTCAGCCGAATCTCTTTATTCTTTCTCATTTATATCAAACGAGAGTTTCACCATATTCATTTGGCTCAATGTCTCATCATTACTCTCACTATCAATGCCTAATAGATTTCCATCTATAGAACTAAAAGCCTCTTCACAGGATTTCCTTACATTCTTGGCTTGCAATTTGTCTTCCGATATGCTACACTCCCATTCTTTCAACAAAATATTACCTTGGGTCTATTCCGAAATGGAAAACTTGGAACTTTTTCCCGATTCTTTGTTTGTTGTAGCTATTACAGCCTCTTGAAATGCGACTCAAGTTGCTCTAGCTTCTCTCTCTCTGACATATAAGTTTTCTAATACTTGATCAATAAGCAAATAGTTGTCTTGAATCGTCTCTACCTTGGCAAGTAAACTTCGCTGGGTTGTAGCAACTCTGCTCCGAATCTCCATAGCGTGGGACTGGAATATCTCAATATTTATAACTTGGCTTCCAGTGAACTCTAACCTAACCTGTAGCTGCCCTATCAAGTCTCTTTGCTGGCCTACCTGTATTTGACTGGTCTGAGCTACCAGCTCTGCTTGTTCAAGCTTAGCTTTGAGCAGCTCGATTTCCTTTTTATCGGCCATTCTTTCTTGTTATATTCCTGTGTTCACCTGGTCCTTGGTAGCCTCCTCTGTTGTGGCTAGTTTAGCTTCTAAGGTTTTGATTAGGTGATTTTTTTGCTTCAGCTGATTTTTCAAAACCCTGACTGAAAATTGGTTTTTCGTAGCATACGCCCCTAATGTTCTGTCTATTTCTGTTGCAAACTCTTCTTTCCTCTTATCTTTCCCATCGGTCAACACCTTAAATTTTTTGGCTATTGATTCTTCTTCTTGATAAAATTCTCTTTTTACCACAACTTTTCTCTTTTTATCAAAAAATAACTCATTTGGAGGGAGCTCTTCCATCCTTATCGGTCTCAATTCTTCGTTGAAAATCCACCCTGCGTCTATGTTCCCTTTAGTTGACTGTAAGGGAGTAATGGAGACGATGGGATTTCTGATTTTCTTAGCTGATTATCCTGGAGTGGAAACTGGAGTAGGATTTTTTGGCAGATCGGGAGTTTTCATTTTTGTTTTCAGGTTCCCAGTTTACTCTTCCCTGTCTTGGTGTTCTTCCTGTTTGGGTGCTGGATCTTTGGGGCCTTCGGCTTCTTTCTGCTGCACCTCTGCTGTTATTGGATTCTCACCTTGTAATACTAAGGGAAGACAACTCTGTCGATGTTCTTAGAATTTTAAAACATCGGCCCTCTCTTCGGGTGCCAGAGCTTGCATTCGGGCCAATACCTCGGCATAAGATCTCGTGCCTCGAAAAATGTCATCCGAGGGAAAATTTTCGTGCTCAAACCTTTTAAGCCTGCAATTGGTTAAGTGATTACTTACGACCCTATGTGGATCATGCTTCTTGAATTTTAAATGAACCAATTTCAGGTCTTCCAAGGCTGTTGCCTCAACTTTAGCATGCCCAAAATCTAACAAACAATAAGAATTTAAATGGATAGGAAAAGGTGGCCATACCTTCTTAGAATATCCCTTAAGTTTCTTTCTTACGCCACCAATTACGGTTTGCCTGGCAACCTCATGACAAGCCAACCTATCAGGTATGAATAATGGTAAGGCATTCGGAGGAACAAAAGCGTTGAAAACCTTGAGATGTGAAAATTCTGATTTCACGTACCAGTCGGCTATACTACTCAAATTTAACGCGATACTGTCTGAGATCCTGGGTGGTGGGTGGCCGAAGATAGTGACATATAGTGGTACCATTACCCAGTTAAAGATTTTATACACAAAATCTGAAGCTTTGTCTTCCCATAGTTTTGAATGGTAGATGTGAATGGGTTCAGCCTCCGATGGAGTCCAGCTCCAACTCATTAAGATAAAAGGTGTCAGAAAACACATGGAGTCCATGATATATGTAGACATAAAGAATGAATCAATCTTTCCTCTCTCCCTCTGCGCTCGATACTCTGTAACGCCACTGGTCAAACTATCAGATAGTATTTTAGCCTAGTTGAAGGAACAACCTTCAGTGACTGAATGTATTAGAGGAACCCACTTAAGGAAAAAATGTGTGGTGTCTCCTCTCCCATATAATATGTAGGTCATCATAGTGACATATTTTAAATGTGGTTCCAGAGAAGATATTGAATATATACCATTACTGTCTGCCATGAACTTTGCAGGGTGTGAAACCCAATCTTTGATTAAACTGGACATACTCTTGTCGTACTGCACACATTCCTTCTATTTAAAATTCTCCAGGAATTCGGCATTGTATGTAAAGTCTAACATGGTTGGCAACTTGTACATAGCCTGCAATTGTTCAAGTTTGAAAGTCCCAATAGTGACCCTCTGCTCATTGACGATGGTTCTGGTTGGTATATCCACATGGTCTAATTCCCACCAGACCATATCGTAGTAAGGGAGAAGACGTGGCCTAGCTGCTACTTTATGCATTTCAGCCTGGATGATGGTCTTATACTTGGTGATCAGGTCGTCTTTTTCATTTTCACTGGAATCATCCGAAACATCTATCAATTCAGACTATAGAACCTCAGAAATATATGACCAGGTCCTGACAGAGTCGACACTTCAAGGTGAAGTATCAGAAACGTTGTCTGAACCTTGTCCTGAAACCTCAACAGTGTCTTTAGACACTTTTCATGGGGCCATAGCAGGGGATTCTACTTTAGCTCTCCTGCGATAAAAATATGTATACATACAGAAATTAGTTCGCTCGAGAAAAGTTTTCTCTGCATAGAATAGAAATGAAATTTGTGACAACAAATAAAAGATCCACGTCTTCGACCATTTAAAAATAGGTCGTCCTTAGGAACAGAATGGTCAAATCATTCTTAAATATAAATTTAGCAATAAAAACCAAATCCTTACTTGTTGATTCGCCTCATTTCCAATTAATGTCATAAATTTTGACAGTTCGTAATGCAAGTTGGCGCAAGGGAAATTTTAAAACTGTCTCGTAGGCTGTGCATACTAATTTTCGTATTAAAACACTGGAAATGTCGGCTTAGCTTAATTAATCAGGCCTTTTGAAATGTTAATTAATCTTTTGGCATTCGCCTCACCAGGAGTTTTCACTTTAACCCTTCAAACCTCTAAAACCCGAGATTGTGACAATTAGCTTTGGTTAATAAAAAACGCAACCAGGATTAAGTGTTTAATTAATTACGTATTTATTAATATCACGAGATTGCGACTCGGAGCTTCGAAAGTATAGCTTCTGGGAGGCTCGTATGCCGAGTTGCGAAATCGCGAGATCGTGATGATATGATCTGATTAAAATGGAAAATAAAACTGGATTAAGTTTTTAATTAATTACATTTTTATCTATATCGCGACTTCATGACTCAGGGTTTCGAAGTAATAGTTTTCGAGGGAAAACATGCCGAGTTGTGAATTCTCAACAAATCTTAACCGTGACTAAACTTTTACTTTTAAAATTGACCTAGGTTACTAAGACAAAAAATCTCATGGTTTCGGCTATCGGGGTAATGACGATAAGACTTTTCGAGCTAGAAAATGCCGAGACATGAAATCCCGATGATGCTTAACTATGGTTTAGAGTATCTTTACTCTCGGTATCGACCTAAGTAAACTTTTTAAAACTACTTCGTCATTTTTCTTCTCGAGACTTGTAAACTATGTGATCTATAACTTCCGACATGTGACATCCCGAGGTAAAAATGAGAGACTTGATTAAACGATAAAAATAAATAAAAATCTTGCCTTAATAGTATGATAACCGTCGCTGCTTGTGTGATGAGACTTTTGAGATTTTGGGGAAAATAAGGGAAAAAATGAAAACCAGCTTTCGATTTCAAGCATAAAGATATGAAAATTTTAAAACACGCTAAAAAACAAAGGCGGCTCCAACATAGGCTCCAGCTAGGGATCCCGTTTTCCTACAAGATGGGAAGAACAGTAGACCACATGCCTATATTGGGTAAATGGAGTCAATGGATTTAAACCAATGAAAATGTTCCTTAGAACAGGATCCCGAAGGGGGAAAGGACTTCATTTTTTACTTACGAAAATCTTTTCAAAACTCAGATACTTTTTTAAACTTAGTTGTAGTCCCTTTCACGACTTTCTCCTTCTCATTATTGCATTCAGGTCTGCATTAAGACAATCAAAATAGTTCTAGGAGACCCAACAGATCTTGTGGCTATCGACTTGCATCAAAAGAAACAAATTATATGTTTTTAATCAAGAATCCCTGTCTGAACTTGGGATGTAGACCGAGTTTTGAAAAAATTGGTTACCAGAGCAGAGTGATATTCATGTATAACAGCCTTACAGATATCTCAGATATTGCTTCACTGCCAGCGAGCTTGTTCAGTACCTCGGTGAAGTTATTTGGCCCTTTTTACTGAATTTCCTTTCACCACTTCGGAATATATTTATGCATTTAAAAACTGAGACAAGGGAAATCATTTCTGAATTTCCTTTCATTGTCTTTTGGACTAGATGGGGACAATCATTTATGAATTTCCTTTCACCACCTGTCTTATAATTTTCTTTTTTAGAGCGTGAAGTGGGGGAAATCAGTTTGTATGAGGGCTGATATCTATGTAATATTTTGCATTATAGGTCTGCCAACTTACTTTGATTACTCGGTACCAACCTTCCTTTAACTTTCACAACACCTTCATTTGCAGGGAGAAAGGGAAAAATTAATTTTTGGAGTTTTCTATTTGAGCAAGCTTCAATCCTCCGAAACTATTGAAAAACCTAGAAAAGTTAGGATCACTTAAGCGTCACTTTGTTTGGTAAGGGACCGAGGAGTTGTGAATACCATCTTACTTATCACAATCTGCTTTGAAGCTTTCGAGGTTAAAACGTAATCTCTTTTCTCTACGTATGTGAAACCGGAAAGATGTTGGCTTTTCAAAAAGTTAAATCCAAAAATAGAAAAGGGTGACAGATAAAGATCTATGATCTGAAAAACAGGGGTCAAAAACCAAAATTAACTCTTGAAGATCTTTTTCGGAGACACTTTACTTTGAGTGACTTGTTTATTTTGTCTTATTCTTTCGTAAACGCCTAACTATGAAAATGTTCTTTTATTTATTAGTTCAGACGATGTTGTCGTATCTTATGAGGTTATCTTGTTTTTCCTTTGAGAGCCCTTTAAAACATGTCTTCTATGGAATTCTCACCTTTACCTTACCGTTTCATTTTCTTTCCAAAATATCAAAAATCTTTTTATCACCTATTTGAGCCAGTTTATTTTCCGATACATGATTTTATGTTTACTTCTCCTGCTAGTTTTGTTTGCAGCTGAAATCCTGTAAAAAGGCAAATATGAAGGTTATCAAGGATTTTTGAAAGGTGTCAAAATTTCAAGAAAGAAAAAGAAAATCAAAATAACAATGCGTAAATGAAATATATATATATATATATATATATATATATATATATATGTAAAATATCCTATATATAAATATACACATATATTTTTTTGTGGCGACTGCTTATGTCATATAATGCTTTAGATAATGCTTGTTGACAGGGGCATTGAGGATTTCACCGTCTAGATTTTCCAGTAGGAAATAATTTTTTCCTTCGAGAGCCGAGACTCTGAATGGCCCATACCAGAGGTGATCGAATTTACCATGTTTCGCTGCTTCTTCCCTCCTTGCATCCCACCTTAATACTAAATCACCTGGGAGGAAATCTATGTCCTTTGTCCTACAGTCGAATAACGCCTTCATGTCATCTTGGTACTTCTACAACCTTTCATCTATTTTGACCCTGTGTTGTTGAACCTCGATTAGCTGATTTATCCTCCCGGTGACATGATTAGGTTCTTCATTCTGATCTTGCCATAATTTCATCATGGGGAGTGCTAGATTTATAGGTAACACCACATCTGTCCCATATACCATATGAAAAGGGGAAATGCCAATAGACTTTTTAGTGCCTATGCGATTTTCCCACATGGCGTACTTTAAATGCACATGCCAAGACTTTTTGTTTTCATCCAACACTTTCTTAATTATATTGATCAGACTCTTGTTAGACAAATCGGCCAGTCCATTTCCTTGGGGGTAATATGCTATGGAATGCACAAGAACGATATTATACTTTTGGCAGAAGTTGTTCATAGCCATAGATTTGAAGGCTTGGGCATTATCTATGACTATCTTTCGGGGGCAGCCAAATCTTGACAAAATATTGTCTTCTAAGAAATCTATTACCACCGAGTCAGTTGCCCTTTCGGTTGGAATAGCTTCCACCCATTTAGTAAAGTAGTCTGTGGCAGTTAGGATCCATTTGTGTTGGGATCTAGAATGTGGATTAATCTTGCCTATAAAATCTAGCTCCCATTGTTGAAAAGGGGCTTCATTTTTTATTGGAACTAAAGGTAGCACCGAGAGTTTTTGTTTGCCTGCAAATAGTTGACAAGGGTTACAGGCTCGGACCTTGGCATTAACGTCTGAGAAAAGTTTTGGCCAGTAATATCCAGCCCTCAGAATTTTATAAGCTATGGCCCTTCAAGCGTGATGTCTTCCACACACTCCTTTGTGAAATTCACTTATAACCTGCTCTGTTTCTTATTCGACTAAGAAGATTAATAAGAAACCGAGTGGGTCTTTCCAATATAGTTGATTTTCAACGATACAATACTTAACCGCGTGAAGCTTTAAAGTCCTGGATTTTGATGGTGATAGTTCACTCGAGCATTTTAGAGTCAGCATGTAGGATACTATGTTTTTGTACCATTCTGATAATATGAACTTCTCTTTGATCTTAATCGTATTTGTTTTCTCATCAAGTTCGTTTATGTTCATGTCTTCCTCACATTCCTGTAGGCAGTTTATACCCAGAGCTCTGCAATTCGATTCATCCAAAAGTTTGACTAGGCCTTGTCCCTTTACGATCTTAGTAGGTTTGATTTCCAGGTCAAATTCTTGAATCTTAGCAAGCCATCATCCTCTTTTCCCATCACTATCTGGTTGTACCAAAATATCTTTGACAGAACTGGTAGGTACGTATGCAACTATCTTGGAGTGTAATATGTATGTTCTGAATGCCTTCAGTGCTTTTACCATGGCGTACACTTGCTTCTCTATTAAATCATATTTAAGTTATGCATCTCTGAGGCTCTTGCTAAAAAAGGCGATCGGTTTTTCGAAACCTTCTTCATTCTTTTGGAGAAGCACTGCAGCGAGCATGTGTTCGGAGGCAATTGAGAAAATAAGAAATTATTTTAGGTAATCGAGGCTTGCCAATACAGATGCCTCGCTTATGAATTTCTTAATATGGGCGAATGACGCTTTTGCCTTTGTTGTCCACTTTACTTCACTGTTCTTTTTCAACATATCTGTGATCAATTTTATTGGGATAAATCTTCGTAAAAAAATTAAGAAAAATTGAATTTCTTTTACATTTTTAGGAATATTTATAGTGTCTATCACTTCAACTCTCTTAAGATCAATCTTAATTCCATCCCTAGATACAATATGACCCAAAAGTTTACCTTCCTTCATGGCGAAGTGTGATTTTTTGGGATTTAAGGACAGACCAAACCTACGGCATTTTTCAAATGTTTGTTTAAGATGTACCAAATGATCTTCGTCGGATTTGGAGAAAACCGTCAAATCATCGAGATAGATGACTACGAACTTATCCCTCTCTCCAATGAAAGTGATGTCCATAGCATGTTGGAACGTGGCTCCTACATTCATCAAACCGAAAGGCATTTTATCATACATGAACGTACCCCAAGGGGTAGTGAAAGCTGTTTTTTCTTTATCTTGTTCATTCATGGCAATTTGATTATATCCAGAGAAACCGTCAATCATAGACATTTTGTTTTCCCCAACTACCTTTTCTAGCACATGATCCATTTTAATCATCGGATAGTTGTCTTTAAGAGAGGACTTATTTAGATTTCTGAAATCCACGCACAGTCTAATTTCCCCATTCTTTTTTTCTGACCGGGACCAGATTTGCCACCCAATCGGAATATCTCAGAGGTACTATAATTTTCACCTCTAAAAGCTTCTTCACTTCTCTCTCAACCACAGGAAATAAAATGGGGTTGATCTGCCTAAGCTTTTGTCTAAAAGGTTTGACCCTAGGCTTTAGAGGTATCTTGTGATTGATCACGGTAGTATCATAAGTTCTTAACTCATCGTAAGACCAGGCGAAAATGTCTTTAAATTGTCTGAGTAGGTCCTTATACTTGCCTTTTATTTCAGGATGGAGGAGTTTAGATATTTTAACCATCCTGGACTCTTCTTTGGTTCCTATATCACAGTCTTCAACCTCTTCTGGTTGGGGTTGTAAGGTGGATTTTACAGGGATGTCGTTTTGATCAAACAGTCTTTCCAAAGGGATCAGTCCTTTCGGAATTTGGTTATTTTTTAGGACCAGCATGCGATGATTTGCGATTTTGTCTTGGAAATTTTGAGGGTCTTGCCCTTCTTGCATGATCCATATATGGTCGTTCTGATTTTCTTGATCCACGTGAGTTTTGGAAAAATCGCCTATTGCTTCAAGAAACTTGTTAATTTGTTCATCATCCTCAAAAACCTACCATTGCTAGATATTATCCAGTACAGATGGTCTGTGTCTTATCTCTATGTGATACTTCAATTTAAAGGTTGTGGGAGGAGTGAAAGTTGAAGCTGCTTTAGCTAATGCATCAGCCTGTAAGTTTTCTATGCGTGGGATGAAGTGGACATTTACAGATGAGAAATTTTTTTCCATTAGATCCTAGGCACAATTTCTGTATGATCTTAACTTGGGATGCTTGGCCTGGTATTGCCAATTTATTTGTTTGACTATCAACTCTGCATCTCCATACACCTCTAGGTTTTTTATTTTTAGCCTCCTGGCAGCCTATAATCCTAAGACCAAACCTTCGTATTCACATACATTGTTAGTATAATCTATATCACATTGTAGTCTGTAAGAAAAAGGGACAACAAACCTTTCTTGGGGTGCCACAAAAAACACTCCTGCACTAGCTCCTTCGCATGACAAGGCATCGTCAAAAAACATTTTCCAGATGTCGGTGCTACATATATCCCCGGTCATGTTACCTGACTCTTCATGCTCTATATCGATTTCCTCTGTGCAACCATCTAAACCGTCATCAAAAGATAAGATACAATTTCCTAAATCTTGATCTGCAATGTAAATAGGGAAATTGTTCGAATTTTGAGGGTCACTTACTGTATATGCTAACCTCGTTTCCCTGTACAACCGAGTAAATTGCCCACCAAACACAAGAATTGTGGCGTATGTCATATCCAGTTGAAGAGAACCCCCCAGCTTGGCTCCCCATGACCTAGACAACAGTAAGTTGTACTTGGGGGGAATATCAGCAATGACCACATCCATCAAGATGCTCTTAACTGGGACCTATGCCAGGGTGACTACTAAATACTTTATCATTCCCATGCACTTAACTTTTCTCAAATAAAATGAGTAAAGATATCTGTAAGGTCTGGTGATATGGAGGCCCAATCTGTCCATAATAATTTTAGGCATCACGTTATGTGAGGCTCCGGAATATAGCATGCAATTATGTAGCAGTTGATCATACACGTTTAAGGTGATATAAAAGGGAGCAACAGTGTCTTTGTCTCCTTCAAAATGTGGACCAAAAGTAATGTTGGGATTATCATCTTCCAAGTTCAAAACGTCATATTGGCTTTCTAGCTCTGAAACACCTATCACTTTGGTAATCTGCTTTCAATAAACTGGGTTTTTCGCTAACTCTACCAAAGGAATTGGTATCTTAATTTTATTTATCTCGTTTTTGAAACTGAAAACTCCGCTCACCTTGTCTATTTCTCTAGCTGGGACTTCTGAATCCTTCTTTTCCAACTTATTTGTCTGGACTGCCTTATTACTCATGATCTTGGTTAAAGGTGTATTTGTATTAGCTACTTTGGTTTCGTTTGTTTGAGTCTCAACCTTCTCCACTTCGGGTTGTTGCGCGTTTACTACTTTCGCTTTTCTGTTAGGTAACATGGTTTCTTCCGGGGTAGGCTCATAAGTTTGACCTCTTGGGAGAATTTTCTTAGGTAGAGTAGTTGAAATGGGCTTACTCTTAGATCTCAAGTTATACCTAGGTTGGAACTCAACCATTATCATATCAGTTTCTTCTTGATAACTACAAAGGTCAATATAATCTCTTTCTTCACCTTCAATAGACAATTGTTGAGTGTTTAGAGATTTTTCATAATCCTTTGTAGTTAGATAAGGTTGTGTGCAGTCATCACCCAAGTTCGTGACATCATCATCTAGATCTTCGAAATCTTGGAGATCATTCACTCCTATAAAATTTTCATTCTTTAGGGGAGTTTGTATTTTTTGATCTTCGTTTTTTATCTGTCTTTGCTGGTTCAGGGGATTGGGATTCCTCCTGAAATCCTTTTTGGCGAAAGAATCAGCTTTGGCTTGTTCTAGCTCCATCCCAGATATCTTATTAGATAGTTCCTTAATTACTCTGGCCATATTGTCTACTTTGTCATATGTGTATCTATTAGACCCTGATGACCCTGCTTGTTCTCTAAAGCGTTTAGCTTCTCGATTTCTCGCTTCTACTTTAGATTTTAACTTACCAGAAGCCATCATATTTGACTCAATTTCTACAGCGTCGTCTTGCATTCAGTTTAGAGTAGATCCCCTTATTTCCCATAAAAGAAGTGCAAAATCTGGTTCGAAAGCCCCTACGAATGTTACTTTGGCTGCGGGTTGGGACGGTTTAACCTCAGATGGGATTTTGTTATACAACTTGTTGAATCTTTGAATAAACTCCATAACTTTTTCTGAATTCTTTTTTCTTAAAGACCCAAACTCGGTTAAATAGTATAGGTGGTCCTTTCTTTCGCCCCATTGTCTAAGGAAAGCATCTTCCAAGGCATCATAGGACAAGATAGATCTTGCAGGTAGACTCTGAAACCAAGTTCGGACCTGGCTTTCGAAGGCTTGGATGAAAAGCCTCGAATACACATCTTCATGTTCGATACCTAGGATGTCTGCGAATTGATCAAAGAAATTTATGTGTTCAGACACGGTCAGATCTACTTCCCCAGTGAATTTTGGCAAATTTTTTATATAATTTTCGAGAAGGTCGTGCAGAGGAATGGGCAATACCAAAGCAGTGTATCTTGCTGCCACTTTAGCAAACACTCTGGGAGGGGGGGCAGGCCCTTGAACTCCAGATCCTCCCCTAGGAGCACCCCCACTACCTCGTCTAGGAGGACCCCCACCACCTCCTCCGACAACCCCTCCACCTCCCCCTCTGACGGCTGCCATCGATATTACTGGAAAGTTGTAAAGGGGGTTTTGGAAAATTAAGAGTGAATATTTAATTTCTTCGTGGGGTGAAAAATCCGATGATAAATGGTAAGGGATGCGAGGGCTTGGCTCTTCGGACTTGCAAGAGATGAAATCAGGAGAACCGATGGGTGTTGAAACTGGGTGTGTGAAAAAAAAATCGAGACTGGGTGAGGTTGCGAAATTTAACTGAAGAGTTGACGATATATCGACTGCAGATGAATTTTCTACAGGGCTTTTTCCTTTATGTACTACGGAGTTTATCGGACAGGTTTCACTTCTAACTTCAGAGCAGTTTTATGTTAGATCCTTAGTATCGAAAAGAGGACTGCGTGAAGTTGAAGGTTCAGAAGAAATCTTGGTCTTCAGTTGTGGATGTTTAATGTTAAGCCCTAATATTGGCTCATTACCCCTTAATTGGGCCATATTATATTAGTAATGTTATTTTATTTATGTCGGTTTTACGTCATTAGTTGTAATTATTCCTCCTAGTCTCCTATATATACCAAGGAGACATTTTCATTTTGAATCATCTTGTACTTGAACATTTAAGTGGGGTAAAAGGAAGTTTCCCCCTCGAAGAGGCTTATTATATGAAATTATCTCTTTTTCAAGGCGTTGAGTACTTTTTCTGAGGTTTTTCAATGCTATATTGATATTTGGTTCTTCACATATGGTATCAAAGCTCAAGGTCTTGGGGTTTCGCTGCTACATCTGAGACACCGTGGAATTTTCACTATAAATTTTTTTATACAACGTTTCAGAAGGAACGGCTTGGAGAATATTTAGTAGACGGATCAAGGTACATTTGTTTCAAAATTCAGCTCCTAAGGCCTTATAATTTCAGAGATACAGCCTGTACAAGATATGGTTTTGGAATCATCCTGAAATGAGTCATTGCGGAATTTTCGCTATAAAATATTTTTTGTAACGTTTCAGACCCTGAACTCCAAATTTCATTTACATAAATTAGTAAGGTATCTTTGGTAAAAATTTCAGCTTCTGGGTCATCTTAAAATTGTATATACACCTTGTGTAAGATAGGGTATTTGAATAGTCCTATTGACTAGTCTCAAGAAGGTGTTCCAGGTAAAACAATCATAACTTATTGGTAGAGTATCCAAATTGAGTGGGACTAGTTTCATTGGATCCTAGACAGTCTGCAATATTTTGGGTGTGAGTTTCAGAATTTTATATCAATTATTTTGTGCGGGGCATGCTATACAAGTGAGATCTCCTGGAAAGGCCAAAAATCGGCAAGTTGTGAAGAAGTTACCATAAATTCCACTTGGTACATCCAATTTTAATCAAACCTGTGGCATTGTAGAGAATAAATATCAGAGAACTACCTAAAAAAAAGTTTCATACCCAGAAGGGTCGAAACTTGGGAGATAGAACAGAATAAATATTGTCTAGCAAAACTGCCTCAAAATCAAGATTCAAAAGTGATACTTGGCCAACATGCCACCAAAAAAGGGACCTTCT
>JZKD02S0913330.1:373835-386443 GCA_000966675.3 Picea glauca
ATTATCTCAACAAAAACTCAAAGAACAAACCTTAGTATGCTTCTCCTTCTATTCCCCTCTTGTTCCTCCCTTTCCTTTTTCCTTTAAGCATTTAGAATTGGTTGAAGTAGTTGAAATACTTTTTTAGTTAAGTTAACTAAAACTCAACTACTTTTTTTAGTTAATGGGGAAAAATAATAAATCATAATAAGGGTTTTAAAATAAATAATAACTAGTAGGTGGGACCCCTTGTGACTCTGTTTTGATTTTAACAATCATAACACAACTATTTAATCAAACAAAACATCCCTCCTTGTGACTCCCATCATCACATTCATATTTGACAATTTATCTCAATGATAATTGAAATTATTTCCAAAATATATTACCCATATATCCAAAAATGGTGTGGTGTCCAAAATTTCAAAAGTCAACTGTTCTCAACAATTAATAAATAAATAAAAACTTAAAATCCATATTTTCCACTCTGGGAGGCAATCTTTCCCTTGTTGTTGATGTCTCCTTTTGATCTCTTTGAATTTTCCTTAGGTTGTGTGGAGCCTTTAGGCCTAATCTCATTGATCACATGAGAGAAATCATCCCTCAAATGCATGCGGGAGGACATGGATTTATCATAGTCATTGGAGGGTAAGGAAGGGGCAGCAGTGGATTTTCCTTTGTCAGGGGCATGGTGGGCCTCGGTTTTCAACCTTTTTCTTTCATGGGAAGATTGAACTGGTGAGTGGACAGAGGCATCTTGGACAATTTTATTGATGGGCAGACAAGTAGGTAAAGATAAGTTAGGCCAACCACGATGTTGGGAGACTGTCGGGTGGAAAATCTATTACCATCCGTCGTTTTCGAGAACTTTAGGTTGTAGTGATACATGAGGAGGAACGAGAATACTAGGGACCTATGGGGATTGGAAGGGAGGCCTTTCAGGCCTAGGTTGGACCACTCCTTGCCCAATCCAGTTAAAAAAACCAGCTTGAAATAGTTGGCCTAACTCTTGCGAGTCTGCATCAAAGTGTATAGAGAATCTTGGCCTTCTAGGGCCCCTGTTCCAATTACCTCTCCCTCGGTTACCTCTGCCATGGATACCTTTGCTAAAAAATCTCATTCCTGTATGCATAATTGATTATCAAATAGTTTCTTTAACAATCATACATGACAACTCTTTTAACCTATGAAATAAAATTTGGCTCAACAACATATCAGACTCATGCAATCCAATCCATACAAATTGTTTAATAGTTGTCAATGAGTAGGGGGTGAACAAAGGTTCTGGGATATGCGAGTGGTTGTATTGAGTGAAAAATGTTAAAATGAGGGGGGAAATATCATGATTACTGCTCACAAAAAAAAAAAAAAAACAATTGTATCGTAAACCAAAGAATATATCACTGTAATCCATCCCTGCGATATTAAACTGTCATAATACAGAGTTTCCTTTAACTGTAATTAAATTTTAGGAATAGGTAGTGGATAATGAATATGGGAAGGCGAGGGGAATTGTAATCAGAGAAAAGTGAAATATTGGTAGGGGAAGAGAGTGGATACTGTTTGAAAAATAAATTAAGTAATCCATAAAACAATTATGTATTTAATGCAAACAATCCAACATCAACTAAACAATTATTGTGATGAATTAAACAATTACTGTGTGTTAACACTTGTTCACTGTCCACATTTAAATCTTTAACACGGTGTCATCATATTCAAAATCAATATGACCTTCAAACATCCTGTATAAAGAATTCTATTTCCTCTCATTTTTTCCATTTTATATTTAAAGCAAAACTCTGATGAATACATAGTCATTTGTTTCAACTCTGTTCAACATCAAAACCTTAACCATTGTCTATAATTTAATTCCTCAAATCAAACACAAACACAAACTCTTTTAAAACATGCCTGATTCCATTCCTTTAACCAATTTGACACTTAAATTACAATGAAACCATACTACTTAAAATCCCATGCCCATCTCTGATGGTGCAATATGATGATATGATGCACAATATAAATCATACATAGTGGACTGCCAAGCCAGAAATAAAATAAATTGCAAAAACCCCGATCAGGAAACTTAAACACATAGTAACAACAACCATCACTTCAACTTATACCATGTTGTAGGAAACACACAGACCAATGCATAATGCAAAGAAGCATTTATGTGACTGTAAATATCCAATTACTCCCGATCAAAACATAAAAAAATGTTGAGTCATCAATCCAACTGTTACAAAACAAGGAGGAAATGACTATATGCCCATTTCAATTTCTCAAATCAACCAATTAAACTATGTTGAGCTATCGAATCAACTGTCACAATAAAAGAATGCAGAGACTATATACCAATAATCATTTCTGATTGCAACTGTGTAATCAACCCAATCAACAGAGACGAGTCAATAATCAAAACTATTGTTAATACTACCAAACAACTATAACAGTCAACCAGATAACCGAAAGTGTGTGATTGTTGGGTTAATCAAATTCGGGCTCGGTACTGATGAATACAAGAAAATAGTCAAGGGTTTTCTTGATCATTAAAACACAGGGAGACTGGAGTCGACCATATCAACAGCAGGTGAGAACCCTTCGAGACAACACGGTGGACACACAGACCACATAACCTTTATATTGAAAAACAGGGTGATAATTCAACCTCAGGTAGGAGAGACTATGAACAACAGAGGTTCATTGTTGGCCAGTAAACAACACCAAGAACACGCAGGGCATAACCCTCGTGGTTTCCCCTAAAAGACAAATAATGTTGATATAAATGCAAAAACATGTAATAGAAACCAACCCTAAAGCAATACTCTTGGCATAATAGCTACTATAACCAACTGTGCAGAGACCAATAACATAAAATGAGCCCGTGACTAGGTGGAAAATGATATGCAGTGACCCAAAGGTGGTTCAAATCATACACAACAACCCCATAACAACCAATATGACTAGGTGTAGTTACAAATACTGTGAGGAGACATCTAGCAAGTCCATGCGAAATGAAACCCTCTAAAAAAAACCCATAGAGACAACAAAGATCCTTCCCAGCCTCCACCACACAGAACAGTTAATGAAATCGTGACTTCAAGCATCCAATTTTCCATTTGCAACGAATAACATAGAAACAACCATTCCAAAGAACACCACGAGTTTACACAGTTTCTAGCCTCAAGAAAAACAAAGACCAATACATCACCGAGCCAATATTTATTTCATAAACAGAGTGAGTTCATGGATGGGAGAAAAAAAAAATCATACCTGTAACCAAATGGCCTTAAAAATGTGAGCTTGGTCGAGCAATTTCTTCCTCACCTGAAAATAGGAGCTTAACCACAACGAAAATAAATTGAACAATAGGCAAGCTAGGTTGAAGTCCAGTGGGAGAGGTATGGAGTGATGTGCAGTAAATTCACGTCACTTCCATCCTCCCTTCATTCAATTATGTAGTACACGACAATCATCCAACATTAATCCATGTCATTAACCCATGCCTCGAGACTTGCATACATTTCTTTCCAAATGCGCCACCCGATATCATATTAACCATTGTCAAAACATACCATAACGTATATCAAGTGCACCAAGGATAGCTCAATAACAGTAGTATAGCCACTAACATTGCTAGTTAGGACTAACAATAATCCTTTTAATTTCATTTGCACATAGTATATCATAGCATAGTATAGTATAGCTCCTCTTTCTTGGATTTTTTCATAGGTATCTTTTCCATTGCTCTTATTTGTTGTTACTAACATGTATCTTATGCAGATGTAATAATCAAGGCACACCAATAGAAATTGTAATAATAGTTAACATAAGCTATCATGTCATGGAATTTAGAGCTTAGAGTAACGAAACCCGCATATAACATGCATTATCCATATGCTATTGTGTTGCAAATAAAACCATTATTTCACCATCAATCATGTAGAACCCTATAATAATCATCGAACAATAGCATAAAATGTGTAGCAAGACTATGTATGATCCTCCAATCTACAAGGGGGTCCCACATACTAGTATTATATATATCATTAGCTTATAAATAATAGGCTTTTAGCAATACTTTGCGGGCGAAATCCTCGTTGCGATTTTTATCGTCAACAAACTAGTGAATCCATGGGGAAATATGTTTCCAACAGATTAAGAACTCATAACACATGGTTTTGCAGACCAAGAATAATAGATCAAGAACGTATAACCAAGAATATTACGCAACAGGGGAAGTGAGCGGATTTAATGAAAAAATGACCGGGAATTTGGGAATAACTCATGAAAAATGTTAAGTATGAGGGGGTTTATCCATGTATGCATAATAATTCAACCGGAGCCTACTCTTTACTTAAAGGAGAAAATTTTATGGACTTTATCTTTTAAATTCTCAAATGGATGAAGAAATGGAAAGCAGCAGCATGAGATAACCAATTTCTTTATAAGACAACAGTGAAAGCAGATAACAAATTCAAGTGTCCTTTTAGGGGGAACATCGTAACAACTATGTAAGATTGATTTTTATTGGATAACAATATCTTGCAGGAGTGTCATTGTGGAAGAACTGATCCAACATCTTATTCTTGACCAAAAATCAATAAAAATCATGACAAAATTAAGATTACAAAATTTAAAACAACAGAAATAAAATGACAGAAATGTAAAATCAGCATGAAATCTATTAAAATGAAATAGAAATCAAAATACTATAAAACAGAAATAAAAAATGGAGAGAAAATGAAAGCAGAAATAGACTACTAATATACAACAAAATCCAAATAGCGTTAAATTTTTCAAGTTGGTTCCACGTATTGTTTCAAGTGAGAACCGTTAGTGTGGTAGGAGAACAATCGCTCCTGTAAATATTTTAGAATGTAAGAGTTAGTACCCAAGACAAAAGCGATTTTGAAAGGATCCAACCATAGTTTTTGAAACTTTGAATGTCTTCCCCTATCAACGTGTGTTGAATCCCGCAACAATACCTTCTCATTGACTTTAAATTTGACAGTTTTGACACTCTTGTTGAAATACTTCTTAACAGTCTGTTGTCTCTTCTTTATATTATCCAAGGAAAACAACATTTTCTCCTCTAAATCTAGGAGTGCATTTATCCTTTGTGAAATGTTAGAAGAATTTAATTCTTCGATCTGTAGCATCAACCTTAAGGAAGAGAGTTCCAGCTCAGTAGGAAGGATGTCTTCTTGACCATGCACAAGATGGAAAAGAGTACAACCTGTGCTTACCTTGGCAGTAGTTCAATCTTCCCAAAGGGCGTAAGTGAGGAGAGTGTGTCATTGACGAGGCTTATCTTCAATGAGCCTTTTGATGATTCTCACAAGATTCTTGTTGGTAGACTCAGCCTGCCCATTCCCTTGGGGATAATAAGCTGATGAGGTGAAATGTTTTACCCCCAATTTAGTTAAAAACCGGGTCATCTTAGAAGAAATGAAAGTGAGACCATTGTCTATAATAATTTCCAATGGAAGACCAAATCTAGAAAAGATGTTATTTTCAAGGAAAGAAATTACGTGTTCATCTATTGAATGCTTAAGTGGGACAACTTCAGCCCATTTTGTAAAATAGTCTGTAGTTGTCAAGATAAAAACGTGTCCCGCTGAAGAGGGAGGATTGATAGGACCAATAAAATATAATCCCCACTTTGAAAAGGGAAAGTCTGGGAGGACAGGTTGTAAAGGCATGGATAAAAGGCGTTCTTTCCCAACAAATTTTTGGCACTTGTCACAAGATCTCTAAAAAACATAAGAGTCACGAAATATTGAAGGCCAATAGTATCCTTTTCTAATAATCTTGAAAGCAGTGGTTTTAACAGAAAAATGGCCTCCTACATGAATGACATAATTTGAAGAGCCACAAAGTTTCTTGCAACAACTTATGTGTGTCCTCATCGTTTACATAGCGAAGCAACACACCATCAACAGATCTTCGAAACAAGAAGTCTTTTATAATAACATATCTTGCGGATTCAAGACAGATTCTTCTTCTTTGATGAGTGTCTAAGCTGTCTGGGAATCTTTGGTTTTGTAAGTAGTAAACTAGATTCTTATACCGAGGATGTTCAGACATAGGAAGAATATGATTTCAATGTATAATAGGGTTGATAAGGAACTATCATGTTCATCAATTTCTTCATTATTCTCAGCATGTTGATCTAAGTGAAGGGCTAAGTCACATCCCTTTATAGTGGTAGAAGTCATGATATTCAAATCATGCTCCTGGATCTTGGCAAGCCAATGTGCAAGATTCTCTGAAAGATAAGTCTGTGAGAGAAAAAACTTGACAGCAGGTAAAGGGACTTTTACCAAAGTATGCTTACCTAAGATGAAGTGGCGGAACTTTTCAACAACTTTAACAAGAGTGAAATCATGTTTCTAAATAAAAGAATATTTGAATTCAACATCAGACAAACTTTGACTCATGTAAGCTACTGGTTTTTCATTACCTTGGTCATCATTTTTCATGAGGATAGCAGAAACTGATTCCTCGGTGGCATTAGTATATATCGTGAATTCCTTCTCAAAGTTCGGCTTCTCCAAAACCGGTGTGGAGATGATTGCTTTCTTGATTCCTTCAAAAGAATTTTCGACATCATATGTCCAAGAAAAGGAACGATCTTGCTTAAGAAGATTTTGAATTGGCTTGACCATCACAGTAAAATATGGAACAAACCTACGAACGAAGTTAATAACCCCCATGAAAGCTTGAACCTCCTTCTTGGAAGTGGGAGCGGGCATATTAAGGATGGCAGCAATCCTTTCGGGATCAATGCTTATTCCTAAATCGGAGACAATGTGTCCAAGGATCTTTCCCTCAGTAATGCCGAAAATGGACTTAGAAGGGTTTAGAGAGATGTCAAATTTCCTACATCGCATGAGAACTTTTTTTAGAGGACCAAAATGATCTAATTGGATTTTAGAGTACACTGTTAAGTCATCAAGGTAGATCTGAATGATCTTATTGATCAAATCGTCAAAAGCTATTTGCATATCTCTTTGAAAGGTGGCACATGCATTAGATAATCCAAAAGGAATACTCTCATAAGCAAAGTTACCCCAACGATTAATAAAGGTGGTTTTATATTTATCTACCCTTTTTACCTTGATTTGATTGTAACCAGAAAAACCGTTGAGTAAGGACATCATCTGTGACCCTACGACTTAATGCAAAATCATTTCCATGTTAGGGAGAGGAAAGTGATCTTTTATACTATCTCGATTTAATGCATGAAAATCAACGCATAATATGATCTGACCGGTTGTTTTCTAAATAAGAACCAAATTGGAAACCCATTTAGAATACTTGACCGGAAAGATGATCCCAACCTTCAAGAGTTTTTCCAACTCCTTTCGAATAGTTGCTTCTAGTGCAGGGTTGATAGGTCTTTGTTTTTTCCTAAATGGTTTTATGCCTTCCTTGATGGGGATGGCATGTTGTATAAGACCAAGATCAAAACCACGAAGATCCTCATAAGACCAAGTAAAAACATCTTGAAATTCACCAAGTAACTTGACAAACTTCATTTTCTCTTCATCAGAACAATGGGCACCTATTTTAACATTCTTTGGGGACTCGGGTGTCCCAATGTTCAAGGAGATGGTTTCAACCACCTTCCTTTTTGAATCCTCTTCTTTATGTTTCTATTTATTTCCTACATCACTTGATGAAAAAAAACTCTCTAGAGGATTCAAGCCTTTAGGAATCTTATCATCTTCTATGGATGTGATTTCCTTGGGCTTATAGGGTTCATTTTGAATGAAAGCATAGATGATCTCATCGCTATGAAGACCTACCAAGATTCTATATTCTCAAGGATATGTGGACGATATAGAAATTGAAAAGTACAATTAGGTCTATGTGGCAGAAGTTGTTGATTAGGAGAGGTTGCAAAAACAACTAACCGATCATCCATTGAGTTCAATTCCCTCTTAACATGAGTGATGTTAAAAGATAATAGGTTCGAGATACGTTCCCAAACAGTTTGGGTATACCGTTTAATCAACTTGTTGCTAGGAGAGTATATCTTACGTACGATGTTCACAACAAGATCAGAGTCCCCAAAAGCTGAAAGGTGACCACAACCAAGATTATGGGTGTTTTCTATGCCTAATAATAAAGCTTCAAATTCAATGACATTGTTTGTGCAAGCAAACTCCAACCTATAAGAAAAATTATGAATCTTCCCAACATGAGAGTATAAGATTATGCCAGCTCCGTTACCTTCACTAGAGAATGAAACATCGAAGTGCATGTGCCACATACCATCATCTAAATCAATCTATTCCAAGGGGATATTATCTTTCTTAGCAAATATGGAATACACCCCTAGGTCCTCTTCGATATAGTTCATATTAGGTTTTGGAACACTTTCTATGTAAGGTGAAATCCTTCCCTCTCTAAGGACTGTAATGTTTTTTCCATTCCGAGGAACTGATAAGTGTGCCAAATTGAGTGAGAGGTATCCACCTGTCAAAGCTTTCCAATATCTTCCCAAGATGATTGAATAATTTCTTACTAGCATGTCAATTACCTAAATGCTAAGGGTTGTCCTTATTTCAGGGTGTGTGCATAAAACTAAGGTCACATATTTAATCTCACCTATGGTTTTTTGTTGTAGACTATTATAAGAGAGCATGTTCCTGGCATTTTCATTTGTACAAGACAAGTCTAGCTCTTCCATAATAATATTCGACAGCACACTTGGGCCCGAACCAACATAAATGAGGCAACAATGGGTGATCTTATCCATAATCTTTACAAAAATATAAAAAGGGGGATTTTTTACAGGGTATCTAAAGTTATGTACACCTACTTTATTTACAGACAAATCCTCTGCATTCACCTCTTTAGAGAGGTTGGCTACAATGGAATCTTTTCCTACCATAAATTGTTTTAGATGCCTCTATTGTTCAGGGGCAACAACCATGTCCAGAAGGGTGGCATCTGCTTTGATGTTGGCCAACTGATTCAAAATATTATATTTGGAAGAGGGGAGAGGGGAAGTTGTTCCTTGACTGTCAGGAGCCTTAGGAACCTGAACCGTAGCAGCTGGTGAGGATGATCTTGGGTTAGAAGAATTGCGGGGAGGATCATATTTTCCTTTGGGAGCGTAGGATTTATTCCTAGTATTGATGATCATGACATCTTCTGGGTCTGCAAAATCTAGGACATCAATGGTAGTTTCTGGTGTTTTACCAAAGATCTTATCTTTGGCACTCTTCCTTACCTCACATGTGGCTTCCTCGTGGTGTTCCTCACAAAAATTACACCAACTTCGAGGCAAGATAGCTTTAGGATGAAAATTATTTTCAATTGGATTTCTAAAGGGGGGTGTAGAAGAGGATGAAGCTCCAGGGGTTAGAGGGGATACATTTCCCTTTCGCTCATACAATATCATACGATTATTCATATCTTGTACTAGCTGTAAGAGGGAGGACATGTCTGCCTATTTAACCGATTCCCCCTGGGGAAGACATGTTCTTTCGAGTTGTTCTTCATACTTTAAAAAAGTATGCAGAGCGGAACCGAGGTTATCAATGGCTTTTTACTCAATCCTATGATGATAGCAGGAAGGCAATGCATGAAAGAGGCTTGGTTCTAAGGTCAAATGAGTTCAGGGATTTGATTGTATAACTTAGTGAAACGTAAGTTGAAGGACTTGATGGTCTCACCATCCTTATATGAGATGTTATTGTACTCTCGTAACTGCTCAACTGGGATTTTAGATTTCCCATAGGTGGAATTGAACCAATAAACTAACTCCTCCCAAGTAGACAGAATCTTAGGAGGAAGGTCAAAGAAATCAGCCGCAACCTTTCCTTCCAAGGAATTGACGAATAAGCACATACAAGTATTGTTGTCATTGGCTCCTATGTTGTGACAAGCATTAGAAAATTCCACCAGGCGTTTGTTTGTAGTGAGTGTTATTTCCCAAAAACCTAGGGATATTCTCTTTGAATTTAGGAAGTGGACGAGTAGTGGGTGTTAGGCTAAGAGGAGATGACACATGCCACGATGTAGTTGTGGCGTCTTCTTCAAACTGAAAAATCCCATACTTTTTAATGAATTTGGTGGGATTTGTGGTAGATTGGACAAGGATATGGTGGCTATATAAGCTACCAATCACTAACGAAGATGAAGACTGAGAGGAGGAAGAACTTCCAGTTCCACCAGAGCCACCACTAGATGACATCTTGTGGACGATATGTGAGGGAGAGAAAGATGAACTAGATGAATCAAACAAATTTCTCCTTAGAGCACTTTGTTGGGTTGATAACACAACATTCCTTCTTCCTATTTCAGGAATAATATTAATTTCAGGTGATAAGCCTCTTCTTCTTCTAGAAACACGAGAGTCTAAGGACATGAAAGTAAGACCAAAACTTGAAGGAACAAGAAGGTTATTGTTGATTTCTAGGTTGTCTATGTCTAGCTTCCTAATGTTCTTGGGCACTAATATCTCGTTCAATTGTTGCCCATGAATGATTAACCTCAACATGAGTATAGGAAGTGTCTAAAATGGTGTTGAACAAATTCAAAGCAATGTTGGTATAATCTTGAATATCGGGCTCAATATTGGGCTACCTTGCAACAAGCACAGTCATTAAGAAATAAAACAATCAAAGAATCAATCAGAAAAGAATAGATGTATTCGATGCTAATCAAGCATAAAAATTAACCAGAGAGATATTGAAGATCTCCCCAGTATGGTTGCCAAATAAATGTTGAGGAAAAGATATGAAATGATCTTACTCAAGCATTTTTCAGATCTTAATTAGCTAAAGCAAGATAGACGGGAATATCACCCTATGTTTATAGCCATCAAACATGTTATCCTAATTCAAAAGTATTGTTTACAAGTGCTTAGGCTGGTTTTTTATAAATAAAAGCTTGCTGAAAAATTCATTATTTATGTAATTTTCCTAACATATTAGATGCAAAAATAAATATAGAGACATAAGTAAAGACACCAAGTCAATAATCAAAACAGATGGGACATAAAGCAATCCTTTATTTCATTCCAATTCATCAAAGAATTGTTCTCTTTACAAAATTTCCTAAGGAAGTTTTGGACCAAATTCAAACTTAGATGTCCCCGATGAAACATACAAAAGGACTTCTGACAGAAAATAAAAAAATGAACTTTAAAATATGGATCAGCTTGCCACATATTATTTCCCACTCGGCTCTACACAATAGCCTTTGTTAGTCATGAAATCTAATTCACAAACAGACAAGTCTACACAGACTATCAAAGATAGATCAACACCTATGAAAAACAAGTGTCTAAATGATGTAATTCAGCCTTGAATCTTGCTATCTACAATAGGACCCTGCTATCATAAAAAAGAATTAGGTTTCTAATGAATTAAGGAAAGAATGAAAACTGAATTATCTCAACAAAAACTCAAAGAGAAAACCTTAGTATGCTTCTCATTCTATTCCCCTCTTGTTCCTCCCTTTCCTTTTTCCTTTAATCATTTAGAATTGGTTGAAGTAGTTGAAATACTTCTTTAGTTAAGTTAACTAAAACTCAACCACTTTTTTTAGTTAAGGGAGAAAAATAATAAGGGTTTTAAAATAAATAATAACTAGTAGGTGGGACCCCTTGTGACTCCCTTTTTCTTTTAACAATCATAACACAACTATTTAATCAAACAAAACATCCCTCCTTGTGACTCCCATCATCACATTCATATTTGACAATTTATCTCGATGATAATTGAAATTATTTCCAAAATAATTACCCATATATACAAAAATAGTGTGTTGTCTAAAATTTCATAAGTCAACTGTTCTCAACAATTAATAAATAAATAAATAAAAAATCCATATTTTCCACTCTGGGAGGAAATCTTTCCCTTGTTGTTGTTGTCTCCTTTTGATCTCTCTAAATTTGCCTTAGGCTGTGTGGAGCCTTTAGGCCTAATATCGTTGATCACATGAGAGCAATCGTCCCTCAAATGCGCACAGGAGGACACGGATGTATCAGAGTCATTGGAGGGTGAGGAAGGGGAAGCAATGGATTTTCATTTGTCAAGGGCATGGTGGGCCTCGGTTTTCAACCTTTTTCTTGCATGGGATGATTGAACTAGTGAGTGGATAGGGGCATCTTGGAAACAAAAATTGATGGGCAAAGGAGCGGGTAAAGATAAGTTAGGCCAGCCACGATGTTGGGAGATTGTCGGGTGGAAAATCTCTTTCCATTCGTCGTTTTTGGGAACTTCGGGCTGTAGTGAGACATGAGGGGGCATGAGAATACTAGGGACCTGTGGGGCTTGAAAGGGAGGCCTTTCGGGCCTGGGTTGGACCACTCCTTGCCAATCCAGTTAAAAAACCCAACTTGAAATAGTTGGCCTTGTTGAGACTGAGAGGGGGGTGAATCAGTATCAAGTACAATTTAAAACCTTTTTCAACTTATACTTAAACCATTCAATAATATCCAAGATGCAATGAACAATAGTATAAGAGTTACACCAATACACCGCAATACACCATGCACAATATATGAGAAATAATCAATAGTTATTGTTCAAGGGAAGTAATGACTTCCGAAGGTAGCTACAACTTCCAAATGTAAAGGGAGGGATAAACCTCCAAGA
>JZKD02S0913330.1:411612-428711 GCA_000966675.3 Picea glauca
GACTTGGGAGCCGATCCATTAGTGGTTGGGAGGCCGACCAGTTTCATAAATGCGTCGTTTGGCAGGCGCGCGGGTTTTTTACCCCACAGCCGCGCATATGCGCTCCCGGTACGAAAATGTTACGCGCGCGCGCGCGTGCGCCCAGTGGGTGTAAAGCGCTTTGTAATTTTTTGGCCATTTTGTATAGTTTTGACCCTTTTGCTGTGCTGTGGAATTAATCCTTGTGCCATGAATGACTGTTTTTCTGTGTTGATGATGCGGAGTTCTTGTCGCCCTGTGCGGATGAAATTTCAGTGATAACAATAATCCTCCATGTAGATTGTTCCGACTCCACAGATATTTGAAGCTTAAACTATGGATATTTTCCAAAATTCCCTTAGGAATGGCTGCTATAGAATTCCAATACATAGGAATACCCTCCAAAACTGATTTGATTAATATGAGCCTTCCTCCTCTTGAAAATAGTATGTTTGTCCATACAGAAATTCTCACCTCCACTTTGTGAATAAGCCAACCCCAATATTCTTTATGATATCGATCCAGCTTGAGATGAAATCCAAGGTATTTAAGCTCGACTTCAAGATCCCTTCTTTGAGCTAGAATTAAGGCTAAAAAAGAATTTTCTTCTGCTTCAAATCACTTATTAATAATGACACGGGATTTCTCCAAGTTGATGAGCATGCCTGTAGCTCAACAATAGAGGTCCAATATTATTTTTAGTTCTGAGACATCTCTCATGGATCCATTGACACTACAGAAGATGTCATCGACGAAAAGGAGATGAGAGATCATCTTAGTCTCCGAAACTTTGACCCCTTTCAAGGAGTCGTGATTACATGCATATTTAATTAGTCTACTCAAACCTTCATAAATCAGGAGAAACAAGAAAGGAGACATAGGACATCCTTGACGGAGACCCCTTGAGGCTCTGAAAAAATGGGAGGGAGACCCATTGATGAGGACAGAAAAGATTGCACTTTGAATGCACCCCATAGTCCAGTTTACCACTCCCATTGGCATGCTAATATGAAGAAGATCCAGGCGTAGAAACATCCAACTAACCCTATCATATGCTTTGGATGGATCCAATTTAAGAATAGTGGCATTAATATTTTGTTTTATGACTGAATGGAGAACTTCCTGGACCCTAGCCACAACATCATGAATATGATGGTTGGGGAGAAAACCAAATTGTTCTTCCCCAATTACCTCACTAAAAGGAGGCCTGATCCTTCTAGCAATGATCTTAGAAATCAACTTATACACCACATTACAACAAGAGATCAGGTAAAAATCATCAAAGGAAACTACATCTTGCTTCTTGGGTATAAGGCAGAGAAAGGTTGAATTTAAATCTGCATGGACTCTTCATGTCCTCTGTTAAGTTTCTTTCTTAAGATCTTATTATTAATCCTGGGTTCAATAGTAATTATTACAGTTATAACAACAACATAATAAGGATCTTACTAAAAGAAACAAGATCACGGAGTACACAAGAATTTATCCTGGGAAACCCTCAAGGGGAAGAAAACCCAGTAATACTTCTTTAATATAGATTCAATAACCAAGTACAGTACCATAATAACTCTCTCTCTACGAAAGACAAACTACCATGATGCTAGACCAGAAAATAATCAAATAACCATAGGGAAAAACCCTAAGAAAACTTCATCCTTATCCTCCTTCTCTTCTTCACCTTGTACAAGACTTGAAACCTTTAAAAACTGGGTAATACCCAGCAAACCAGAGAAGGTGCGCAAAACTGGATGTTGGAATGAGGTGTTGGGGTGTTGTATTTATACTAGTCATTTCACTTTTTATTGGGGTCGGCCTATACTTTTATTTGGGGCCGAATTGTCAATATAATATATATTTTTTATCTTTTACTTTATCCACAAAAGGGGATAAGAATATTCTTTTCAATTACACAATATTTCAACACTCCCTCTTAACAAGAAGGACATTATTTATCTTTTGACAGGTCACTGGATATCATCATCAACTGAACAATATCATCTGGGAAATATCATCAACTGGACAATCATCATCAACTGGACAACAACATCAATTGGATAACATCATCAACTGGGTAACAACATCCACTAGATAACATCATCAAATGGGCAACATCATCAATTGAGTAACAACATCAACTGGATAACAGGAGGCATCAATATAATCCACTTGGTCATCTGGCATCACAATCACTGACTCATTCTCCATGAATCCATATTAAAGAATTTTTGTTCTCTTTAACTTCGTGCAAAAGATGCTCTTTCTTTCTTTCATTTTCACGCAGAAGATACTCTTTCTTATCTTCACACAGAAGATATCTTATCTTCACACATAAGATGTCTTATCTTCACATAGAAGATTTCTATGAGTTTTTCCATTCCTTTAATGTTCTCCCTTCTCTTGTAGTCATCTATCTCACCCATCCACTGGAGAGGAATACTACCATAGCTTCACTCCTAGTCATCCCACATGAACTAGAGAAGCTAAGATGCTAGCCTGGGAAAGTCTAGACTCCCTTTCCATGATCGACGCAGGATCATGACACAAACCTCAAGAGCCAACTAACCATTCCACATGGTCAAGGTTTGTGCTCCAGGCTACTCAATCCTTGGCCAGAGGAGAGTATATGCCCATTTCCCCTTGGAGAAACATCCACACTCCTCTCTATGAGGGTGGTCAGACCCCTCTCTACGAGGGTATTCTACCATGTCCCTAGAGTATCCAAAACTCAACACTTGGATAGAGGCCAACCTTGGAAAATTTCTCATTCCCCTTCTCTATGAAGGTCTCTTACTTCTCTACGAAGGTCTCTTTATTCTCTACAAAGTTCTCTTCTCTTTCTCCTTCTCTATGAATGTCTCTTCTCTTTTCCTTCTCTCTGAAGGTCTACCCGTGGGATTTCTCATTCCTTCTCTCTGAAGGTCTACCCGCGGGATTTCTCATTCCTTCTCTACGAAGGTATAACTATGGGATCTGAAAAAAATATCTTGTGGTCCAAAATCTTTCCATGGTATAATACCATGCTACCCATCTATTGGGCACCATCCATCTACTGGATAACTTTCATCTTGATCAAAATATCTCATTACTCATCCACTGAGTAAACTGTTCCATGGACCACTTCTTTCCTAACTGCACCAAATCATGATCCTCCATTTCGAACTCGGAGACGTAGCTCCAGGGATGATTTTAGGGGCTAAATTTCATTCATGGGCTAATTTTCCATGATTTTTCCAAAAACGATATTCACTATTTTAAAAATGATTCACCCAAATTCTATAGGATAAAATTATTTTACCTTAAAAATTGCCAAAATTTTATAAAAGCTATATAAAATCCTTAGAAATTTGAATATTTTTACAAAATTATTGTTAATCATTTATAGTAGGCATATGAAGGATTAGTAAGATTCACCAATATTTCTACATTTTAAAATAAATTTCCATCCTTAAAATCATCCCTGCATAGCTCCCTCTTGCACCAAACTAAGAGTTTCTTCAAATGTGTAACATCTGATAATCATCATCCTTGAAGTTCTCTTATGTAACATCTTGGGTGCCTTCTTGAGTTCGAACATTTCTTTCTTTCTAACTTCATACTAGATCAACCTGCTCCCTCTGCATCTATAAGAACGGTACTGGAGCAACCTATAGTTACCTGCATCTCATCAACTATATCTGAGTATCCATCTTTCTCTTCATCTTGAACATTTTTGTTCTGCATCTTTAGGAGCCTCCTGCTCCTATATAAATACTGGATACTTTCTGGTTCTTACTGACTGTCATTGTTAGCACCAGGAGTCACTCATGGATTTCAGCAGGAGTAAGCCCGATACCCATCAAGTTTTTATGTCACGGGTTAAGTATTAAAAAGGTGATCGAAAGAGAATAAACTCATAACAATATCGCTTTAACTCAAAAAATTGGGTTCGAAATGCATAGATAAGTGAGGTCTTAATCTAACTTAAGCCAGTAAGTTTGTATAGTGGTGAGTAGATAGAAGAAACATGAGGAAAGTGTGAAGGTCTGCTCTGGACATTCGGTCTTCCAATAGCCTATGAAGAAAAATTCTCAGATGCAAGATCCTCTTAGTCTGAGAACTTCAAGACACTGAAAATGTTGTAACTACAAAGACAGTCAAACCTACACTACCATACAACCACAAAACTCGACTGGATCATCCATGCCCAAGATTTCAGAGTGAGAAGCAAAGAGATGAGAGAAGAAGTTGGCTTCCATTAAATAAGAAGTCTCAAATAACAAACATAACTAGAGAACCAGAGGCCTCATCAACAAATTACAATTGGAAGCTTAGCTCTACCATCCCCACCCACAAAAATATAAAAAATGAGTATATATACTCAGAGTAATCTGCCTCCCCCCCCCTGATAGCAGGAGATTCACTGAGATGCTTCATTTAAGGCTTTACATGTGCATGGTCTTCTTGCAGACTGTGCATGCAGCTTCTTGTCTGACACTGGTTCAGACGACATGGATTTCATAGGGAACCTGTCCATCGGGGTACCATGGGCTGACTACTACTGACCTTTCGCCACGCCTTCCATTTATGGACTGAGTTGAGGTCTCAACCACCTGCTCAATTTTCAATAACTACTTCTTCCATGGAGGGTGGTCGAGACTGAATACACAGGGGATGACCACGTGCCTCTCCCAAGGCTTGGGGGCTAGCCTCCTTTTCTTTGGGCTCCACTCTCAATATAACCCAGGGCCATGACCCCGCGCCTATCTTCAAATGCATTTCAGCGCTTTCCTTTCGAAGATTTTCACCTCCCCTAACTTCGCTATCGCGATGCCCGAAATCGCGAAATGGTGGCTAAGATCGGCGATCATATTTGCTTCGAGATGGATGGCCGCGATCTTTCCCTCGATCATACGACTGTCGGCTATGCGATGCGTTCTAGCCTTCTTTCCTAGATCCGTTCGCCACATGACCAGGGGCTATGACCATGGGCCTAAACCTCCCGGGGTGTTTTGGGACTTCTGCCTTTCGAGAGTTTCACCTCCCCTGTCTTATGATCTCCCAATGCCAAATCTTTCGAAATGGCTCCACCATATCCATGGTTGGATTGGCCTTAAAACCAATGGCCACAATCTATTCGCCATTGAACAACCCTGGCCCTCATCTGCTTTGGCCCCACTCCATACAACCCTAAGGCTGTGACAGTGTGTCTATTTTTTGGATGGCTCAAATCGATCCTTGATCGACGGTCTCGGTTGTTTCAGGACTTCTCGCACCGGGGATCCATGATGCACCTCTTCCCCATTCTCCCGGTGACTAAAACTGTGAAACCTCATATATGCGCCCTGCGTCCTTTGGTTGGACGACCCTGATCAGACCTTGATTGACGGCTGCGACGTTGTAGACTTGGATGATTGAGATTAGTACATGTCATTTTCAGGGTTTCTCTTTCGCATATATGCAATGGAGAGGAGCGACCCCTTGCCGCTTAGAATCACGATAAACGAAATCGCAATGGGCCTAATAATGCGCCATGTGTCCATTGCTTGAATGGCCTAGATTGGCATGGATATCGTTTCATTGTGGGTCCACCATGGCCATGCGCCCCTCACCTTCACTGGCCCACTCCTTTCCATATGACCATGGGCTATGACCATAGGCTAGGCTCTCGGGGCTTCGCATTTCAGGGCATAAGGTTGTGGGTGTGCTTGCTAACAGAAACCCCGAAATGTCAACTCTCGGGATCGCATAATCGGTTGCCACCTGTCCCCCGCCTGGATCAGATGGCGCAAATTAAATTATGACTTTGGCCATAAGGGACGAGCCCTGGTGCTAAACCTTGGGCAACTCCATGGCTCTGGTTTACCCGATGACCGTCGATCTGCCTTGATTATAGATCCTCGCCACTAAAACCAATCTTTGCTCGCTCACTTGATTTGAGTCCATGTTGGACCTCTCTGGGTGTTACGCTCGGACACTTCGTGTGCAAGCTGCGGACCTAGATACCCCTCTCCCCTTGACAACTATTGGTGATAACATTAGGATCCATGGGGGATAGAGTCCTCCCTGCGAGGCTCTAAGATATCCTTTTGTAGTTCCAGTTTCCTTCTATTGGGATATGGAGTCAAGCCCCAAAACATCACGCTGAGGAAATAAAGCCGATGAGTAAAAANCACACATGCTCCAAGGAGCTTATTTATGTACAAAAACCTAAGCTAACTGATTTTTAAAAAGTGCTAGGTGAAAGAAAACTTCCACCATAGTCACCCAGACTGTCTGGTAATATGATCCTTTTCTTTCCTGCAGATAATCCACAAAAGGATAAGGAAGTATGACAACAAAATGAGGACATGGCCTGGAATACTGAATATACCTCCAAATGATGATAAGGTGAATAAAACTGCAGGCTCCAATGCTTTTGGAAAACACAACTCCATATAAAATCCCACAGGGTCACAAAATTTATAATCAAGGGAGCTCAACTGGTAAGAAATGAACTCCTGTCCTTTATTACAGCTCACTCATCGTGTGATGTTCTCAGAGTGCAGAGGTGGGTGGAGAACCGATGCAAGCTAGATGATACCAAGTGATACCTACTCAATTACAAGTTCTAGACAGAAGTTAAACTTCCCACTAAGCTCCTCCTTTACATGCTCCTTTGTGCTTTTTGTGAGTCTAGGATAGTTGATTTCCACCCAATGCTTTTCCTTAATTAATAAAGGAAAAGGCTCTATAGTGTGGTCTTGGAAATCTTTCATAACACCATACTCACCTGTGAGTATTGGTGAACTAATGCAATTTGAACATTTCAAAAAATCTGAAATGTAGGACTCCATGTATATGGCCACGGGATCATGCATATTGTGACATAATCCTGGCTACTTTAGAAGGCTAGGATGCTCCTCTGCAAAAATCTCTCTTCTTGTAAATAAATGCTCTTCTTCTTCATCTAAAACCAATTCTCGATCATCAATAGTTGTAGTTTTTTCCCCATAAAAATGATCATAAGATAAAGGGGCAGCAAGATTTAGACCATGATAACTATGATCGATCAAGAACATACAATTATTTACGCAATCAACTGTCGCTACATGCTCAAAATGTTCTGGAAATTGGTCATAAGATGGATATGTATTCCTACCCATAGAAAAATATGCAAATTATGAAGAACTTGATTCCAACTGTGAATCATACCTACTACCCGGTTGTTGTTCCAGATCCAATTCATGTTCACTATCTTCTTGCTCAGAATCTGAAACAGATTAATAGTCTTCTTCCTCATGTTCATAAAAATTTGCCTGCCTATGAACCCACCTGCTAGCCCTGATGTTCTCTTCAACCTATCTAGCATCCTCAAACAGATGTCTCAATGATGAAGATTTCCTCTCTCTCAAGAGAAGGACGAGGTCTGGATGTTGAGCCATGATATAGTACACCATGGCAACAGTCTCTGTGGGTCTGATCTCCACAGGCATGCTATGATAGACGTTGTAAAACCTCCTATTGAAGACATCCAAGGATTCATCTTCCCCTCTCCTCAAGGCATTAAAATCAAACCAATATTGATCAAGGGATTTTTTCTCACCTCAACACTTTAAAAAGGCATAGCTTGGTCCAGGAACCAATAGAACTGGCCTCCAAACATCTAAACCACACAACAACATCTCCAGACAGGGAATGTGAGAAAATCTTCATGGTAACATCATCATGAATGATCTCAAACTGATCAATAAAGTTCTCAAAGGCCCCCAAGTGCCTCTCAGCTGTAACATAATCCTCCCCAGAAAACCGAGGAAGATACTCAAAGGAATCAAGAGGATAAGGGTTAAGGTGATATGGCAGCCTCAGAGGTTTAAACAACTTATTTATGATTTTAATTTGAAAAGCAGTGGGCTGAATATGAGATTCAACAAGAGGATGGGGAAGCTCAGCAGGAATAACAGGAGGTAACAAGATTTGAGAAGACTTCGAATTATTTTCAACCTCCTCAAGGATACAAGGGTGATCAATTTCGAGAGGAGATTCAATATAGATCTCGGTTTTATGAATAGGCAGAGGTGAAGGTACAAGATCAGTATCTACAACACAAGAAGGGGGAATTCTTTCTTCATCCAAGGATGGATGAACAAAAGAAGGCTTAAGGACATCTGAATATACAAAGCAGAGGATAATCCTCTCTATAAGTAAAGGGAAAGAGAGAAATGAGTTGATGAAGAAAAACAAGATTTCATGAAGCAAGCTCATAAACTGATACCTAGTATTTCCCTTCGGCATGGTCATATTTCTATCAATTGGATCCTCTCCAGTGGAGTCTTTGATTGTGGAGTTGCCATGTGAAAGATATGCAGAATGAGTGTGTCCAGTCTTTGCTCACCATCAAAGACCATATCTGAGCGTTGTGTTCTCCCAGGGGCTACCAGGTGTAGCCAAAAGTAGTCACACTGAAACAACGGAGCCGAGACAGTGGAGTCACCACAATGGAGTCGCCGAGTGCAATCACAATATTCAAAGGTTTTGAATTCTGATGCACCTTCAGAATCAGAAGTTTGTTGTCATTTTATCTAGGGAAAATATTCAATTTGTCCCTGACAACAGCGCCAGAAATGTTAGCACCAGGAGTCACTCGTGGATTGCGGCAGGAGTAAGCCCGATACCCATCAGTTTTTTATGTCACAGGTTAATTATTAAAAAGTTGATAGAAAGATAATAAACTCGGAACAATATCGCTTTAACTCAGAAAACTCGCTTGGAAATGCATAGATAAGTGAGGTCTGAATCTAACTTAAGACAGTAAGCTTGTATAGTGGTGAGTAGACAGAAGAAACATGAGAAAAGTGTGAAGGTCTTCTCTAGACATCCGGTCTTCCAGCAGCCTATGAAGAAAAAGTCTTAGATGCAATATCCTCTTAGTCTAAGAACTTCAATACACTGAAAACATTGTAATTGCAAAGACAGTCAAACCTACACTAGGATACAGCCACAACACTCAACTGGATCATCCATGCCTGGTATTTCAGAGTGATAAGCAAAGAGATGAGAGAAGAAGTTGGATGCTATTAAATAAGAAGTCTCAAATAACAAACATAACTAGAGAACCAGAGGCCTCATCAAAAAATTACAATCAGGAGCTTAGCTCTACCATCCCCTCCCACAAAAATACAAAAAATGAGTATATATACTCAGAGCAATCTGCCTCCCTCCCTGACAGAGGAGTTTCGATGAGATGCTTCATTTAAGGCTTTATGTGTGCATGGTCTTCTTGCAGACTGTGCACACAACTTCTTGTCTGACACTAGTTTAGACGGCATGGCTTTTGCAGGGAACCTGTCCATCAAGGTACCACGGAATGACTGTTGCTGACCTTTCCCCACACCTTCCATTTATGGATTAAGTTGAGGTCTCAAACACTTGCTCAATTTTCAATAACTATTTCTTCCATGGAGGGCGGTCGAGACTGAATACACAAGGGATGACCACGTGCCTCTCTCGAGGCTTGGGGGCTAGCCTCCTTTTCTTCGGGCTCCACTCTCAATATAACCTAGGGCCATGACCCCACGCCTATCTTCAAATGAATTTTGGTGCTTTCCTTTCAGGGATTTTTACCTCCTCTGACTTCGATATCGCAATGCCTGAAATCGCGAAACAGTGGCTGAGATCGGCGGTCGTATTTTCTTCGAGATGGATGACCACGATATTTCCCTCGATCATACGACTGCCAGTTATGTGATGCATGCTAGCCTTCTTTCCTGGACCCATTCGCCACATGACCAGGGGCTATGACCATGGGCCTAAACCTCCCAGGGCTTTTCAGGACCTCTGCCTTTCGGGAGTTTCACCTCCCCTGTCTTCTAATCTCCTGGTGCCAAATCTTGCAAAACGTCTCCCCCATATCCATGGTTGGATTGGCCTTAAAACCAATGACCATGATCTATTCACCATTGAACAACCCTAGCCCTCATCTTCTTTGGCCCCACTCCATACAACCCTAAAGCTGCGACCATGTGTCATTTTTTTGGACGGCTCAGATCGATCCTTGATCGATGGTCCTGACTGTTTTGGAACTTCTCGCACCGAGGATCCATGATGCGCCTCTTCCCCATTATCCTGGTGACTAAAACTGCGAAACCTCATATCTACGCCCTGCATCCTTTGGTTGGAAGGCCCTGATCGGACCTTGATCAATGGCTGGGATGTTGTAGACTTGGACGGTTGAGATTAGTACACGTCATTTTTGGGGTTTTTCTTTCGCATATTTGCAATGGAGAGGAGTGACCCCTTGTTGCTTAGAATCGTGATAGCCAAAATTGCGACGGGCATAATAACGTGCCACGTGTCCATTGATTGAATGGCCTAGATTGGCATGGTTATCATTTCACTGTGGGTCCACCGTGGCCATGCGCCCCTCGCCTTCATTGGCCCACTCCTTTCCATATGAACATGGGCTATGACCATAGGCCAGGCTCCCAGGGCTTCGCATTTCGGGGCGTAAGGTTGTGGGTGCGCTTGCCAATGGAAACCTCAAAATGCTGACTCTCGTCGCACAATCGGCTGCCACCTGTCCCCCTCCTGGATTGGATGGCGCAAATTAAATCGCAACTTTGGCCATAAGGGACGAGCCTTGGCACTAAACCTTGGACAACTCCAGGGCTCCGGTTTACCCGATGACCGTCGATCTGCCTTGATGATAGAGCCTTGCCGCTGAAACTAGTCTTTTCCCACTCACTTGATTTGAGTTCATGTTGGACTACTCTGGGTGTTGCGCTCGGATGCTTCGTCTGTAGGCTGCGAACCTGGATACCCCGCTCCCCTTGACAACTATTGGTGATAACAGTCACCATATCATAAGTCCTTATCATGCTGTCTAACTTCTGCTAGTCAAGGCATAAGTTCTTTCTTCCGAGACCTATAAACTTACTTACAATATGTTTTCTGAGATATGTCACTTAGCCAATCAGTCAGTAACAATAAGCAGTAATCAAATAAAATTATATCATGATTTCTATCAGAGTAGTGCACATATTTTCTTAAGAAAAACTTGTTCAACCATGCACACATCTAAAACCCTAATCATGAATAAGACTTTTGAACTCTTTTTCACTCTAGCTATGAAATTACAAAATTTTCCCTTACTATCATAGCTAAACACATACCTTTGTCACTCTCATGAGTGATCATACATGAAATAAATATTTTATCTCTTTCTTTATCCTCTTCTTTGATACTTCCTTCATAAATCTGCATAGACACTGAAATAAAGCAAGGTTAATTAACATTCTCACAAAAATCTAACTTGTAATGATAACATATTAAAGTAAACAAGATACTAAAAATAAACATGAATACTTATCTTTTGTTTTTATGTGGGGAGGCTCCACGAACTCCACCATTTGCTATCTTTCTTCATATCAACTATCTTCAACTTAAAGTACATATTTCTCAATTTATACTAAATCTTTATTTGAGGGAGGAGATTCCTCTTGCTCTGCCACATGTGCTTGATGCTTTCTTTTCCCTTTTCCTTGAGGATAGTGATAGGAAAAGTGTCCCGACTTTTGACAGTTGTAGCATCTGATCTTTGAAACATCTTTCTTCCTATATGGAACTCTTATGGAGTTAGCTTCTTTATTGTTCTTCCTGAAGGAACTTATTCTATTCTTTTGAACTATAAGAGCTTTCTCTTCATCAACAATTAATCTCTTATGTTGGTCTGCAAGTCTAGATTCTTCGTGTGTGCAATCTGCCCATAACTTATCAAATTTGGGTAACTTGCTTCTTTCACACACTCCTTGTACAAAAGGAATCCAAAATGTTGGAAACCCATTTAGGGTTGTGGTTACAAGCTCTTTGTCACTAATGACATCTCCAATAGCTGCAAGCTGATCTCTAATCTAATAAACTCTCATAAGATAGGATGAGACAGATTCTGAGTTTTCCATCTTCATATTACGAAGTTGATTTCTTAAGGCAAGATTCCAACTAATGTCTTTTCTTTCATATAACTTTTTGAGTGCTTCATACATTTTCTTTGTTGTCTGTAGTTCAGATATATGAGGGATCAAGTGATCCTTTACTGAATCTGACACGATTCTCTTTTCTTTCTTTTCATTCTTCTTATGCTTGGTCTTTTTCTCTTCTTCCTCTGGTTTTGGTACACCCACTGTAACATGTTCTAGGAGATCTTTCTCGTCTAGAATCATATGCAACCTATGCTTCCAAGATCTGAAGTTTCCAAATCCTTCCAGCATGTCTTCTACCCTCATACCAGTAGCCATTCTTTCTTGCAATAGAAACCCTAGCCCTCTGGGCTATCGAAATAATAGAAAAATCAAATTTCTTGGATCTGAAAAATGAACTCACCAAAATATGCATTGGACTGAGGCGAGTATGCTGGTATAGATAGTTTCTGAAAAAATTCAATTTCTGACCCTTGAAACTGGACCTGCAAAATGCATCTTTCTGGTTCTGGTTTTGGTTTTCTGGTACCAAGTCAAACTAGGGTTTGACTTTCTGGGAGTTATGTCCACTGAAAATATTCAATTCTTGTGCCAAAAGATGCACCTAGGAAGGGCACAATTCCCATTGTGGTTTGCAGCCAAAAATTCCAAATATTCAAGAAACCCTAATTTTTGAATCCCGACAAAACTGAAGACTGAATCTGCGACAATGCTCCTTCAAGCCTGCTCTGATACCATGTTAAGTTTCTTGCTTAAGTTGTTATTATTAATCCCAGGTTCAATAGTAATTAGTACAATTATAACAATAGCATAATAAGGATCTTACTGAAAGAAACAAGATCACATAGTGCACAAGCATTTATCCTGGGAAACCCTCAAGGGGAAGAAAACCCAACAAAACTTTTTTAATATAGATTCAATAACCAATTACAGTACCATAATAACTCTATCTCTACGAGAGACAAACTACCATGATGCTAGACCAGAAAATAATCAAAGAACCATAGGGTAAAACCCTAAGAAAACTTCCTCCTTCTCTTCTTCACCTTGTACAAGACTTGAAACCCTGAAAAATTGTGCAATACCCAAAAAACCAGAGAAGGTGCGCAAAACTGGATGCTGGAATGAGGTGTTGGGGTGTTGTATTTATATTGGTCATTTCACTTTTTACTGGGGACGACCTATACTTTTATTTGGGGCTGACTTGTCAATATAATATATATATATATATATATATATATATATATATATATATATATATTATCTTTTACTTTATCCACAAAAGGGGATAAGAATATTCTTTGCAGTTGCACAATATTTCAACATCCTCTGCGACTCCTTTACCACTTCCAATAAGTCTTCTTTTAGAAACTCATAGAAGGATTTAAATAACTCCATTGTGAACCCATCCGACCTAGGGCTCTTATCGCTCTTCATAGAGGATATAACTTCACCCACTTTAGGTTCTGTAACTTCAACTCTCAAAGCCTCGTTTATTTCCTCCGATAAGATGGAGGGAAGCTTGGTCACTACCTCGATAGTTTCTTGAATTGGGAAACCCATTGGGGTCGTAAAGAGAGTTTCAAAGAAACTAGCTCCCGCTTTAGCTTTTTCTTGAAAGGAGCTAACCAACACACCCTCTTCATTCTTAATTTTCCATATTGAGTTTAAGTTTCTCCTGAGGTTGCAAAAATTCTGGAAGAATTTTTTATTATTATCTCTTGCTTGGATCCAAAGGGCAGGACTCTTCTGCCTCCATTCTAACTCCTCGTTCTTCAACCAATTGGATCTTCTCTCCTCCAAGATTTTGAGATTTTCTAGCAACGAATCATTGATTGCTCCTTCGTCTATATTGCTTCGAAGCCTAGAGATGCTTTATTCTATTTCCACAATCTCTCTATGACTTTTGGCTCTGCATACCATAATCCATTGTTTAATTGCCTCCTTAAGCCTCTTCAGATTAGCTATGAATTGCATCATCGTTGGATCGAGAACCGAGTGAGAGAGTTTGACCCATCTTTCACCTATCAACTTTCTAAAATCAACATCCTCCAACCAAACTTGATTTATTTTAAGGGGGCAGGGGGGCCTCTGATCTGAATTTCCACAACAAGGAGATCGGTTTGTGATAAGAGCTCTTGCCTTCCTCTACTGTTGAATTGAACCTAAAACCCATTCCCAACAAGGCATCCGCAATAAGAAATCTATCCAAAAGCTTGGATACTTCCTTTCCACCCATTCTAAAGTTGCGCCAAGTTGGAACGAGCTTGCCCGATTCCATGTCAACTAGATGATGATTTACAAGAAAATCACGAAAGAAACCCCCTTGACGGTCTTCCCTAGGGTGTGGGCCCCAAACCTCCCTAACAGACAGGGTGAAGTTCAAGATGCCTCCTCTCACTGACAAAGGATAATTTAAAATACATGTTGAAGACAAGTCTTCCCAAAATTGGGGTCTGTCAGAGTATGGACAATAGATATTCACCACCGAAAAATCAAACGAACAATCTTTATGCTTTAATTTTACAGAAATGGATGTCCGACACACTGAGGAAGAAATGGCTTTAAAGTTTGGGCTCCAACCTAGTAAGAGACCACCCGCCATACCTTCTACATCCACCGAACTAAAAGACCAACTGTTCATCCATGAACTACACATTTTTACTACAGTCTCAGTAGGACACATCATCTTCTGAAGCAAGATGATATCTGACTTAAGGCTCAGGAGAAGCCTTTTGAGGGAGAGTTTTTTAGGGACGCCCCCAACCCCTCTATAGTTGAAAGAGAGGAGAATCATTTTGAGGGGGTAGGTAGGGCACTCCCTGCTCTAAGGGCCCTGGTTATGGTGGACTAGGTTCCTTTTCTAACTTATGTTGTTTCCTTCTCCTTGGATTTGGGCAAGTACGACTTCCTTCTCGCCTGTATTTATTATTATATATCCTTAATCTTAAATATTATATATCCTTAATCTTAAATAATATATATCTCCTTAATATCCTTAATCTAAATATTGTATATTATATCTCCTTAATATCTTTAATCTTAATATCTTTAATCTTAATATTGTATATCTCCCTCTTATGTATTTGTTATTCGCTTTGTTTTCCTACCAATACAATAATTAAGTACATTTTGACTCGACTTGAGCGGAGCAGGGCAGAGGGGCGAAGGAATCGACCTGAGTGGGCAGAGGGGCGAAGAAATCCCACGTATTGACTTGAATTGAGTTGGGCAGAGGAGCGAAGAAACCAGACAAACGCAAAAAATCTCAGTATTCAAAGAATTTAATAATGGAGAAAAAAAATCTCCGTATTCAAATAATCTAACAATGGAGAAAAAATCGCAGTACTGTGAAGAAATGGAGAATTGTTAAGCAAATCGACTTGACTTGAGCAGGGGGCGAAGAAATCGACTTGCGTGGGCAGAGGGGCGAAGAAACCGTACGTATTGACTTGACTTCAGTGGGGCAGAGGAGCGAAGAAATCGGGCAAAAGCAAAAAATCTGAGTATTCAGTTGAAAGAATCTAACAATGGAGAAAATTGTGAAGGAATGGAAAATTATTATGAATAACAGTCAGCGTCGGTGCGTCTTCTTTTGATTCGTATGATAGTAATAAAGACAAATGAATTTCCATCGTCCGTCTAACGCTGAGTTGGAAAGAGAAAATGGGGAAGAACAGTCAGCGTCGATGCGTCTTCTTTTGATTCGTATGATAGTGATAAAGACAAATGATTCGTCCGTCTAACGCTGAGTTGGAAAGAAAAAATGGGGAAAACGAAAGATTGATTTGGAAAATTGGAAGGCACTTACAGACCTCTTAGCGTGTATTGACTTCACACTTGATAATGCCCGATTTGACTTGAATGGTTCTCGGAAATTTCTTCATAATGCCCTCTGAATGGTGGGAAGTTTCTTCAGAATGCCCTCTCAGCGTATCGGGGCCAAGAAATCGATTTGAATGGAGCTAAGCCCTCTGAGCGTATGGGGCCAGGGGGAAGTTTCTTCATAATGCCTGAATTGAATTGACTTTACAGGGGCCAAGAAATCGACTTTAGTTGGGACAGAGGAGCGAAAAAATCGGGGGGATAAGAGAACCGTTGTACATTGTACATAGCCAAGAACACACAACGGGCTTTGAAGGATTTTGTAGTTGTGATATTATTCTAAGATTAAAGAACTTAGGGTAACAGTAAAATAATTTTATTCTTCCTCTTAACCTTTAAGTCTACTTTCTTTTCCCTCTAAGCCTGGACTCATAGTTCCCTATTCTTTCTCCTTTTTCATTTGCAGACTATGATGAAGTTATATCATATTTTAATATACAAATTTTAAATTGTATGTTTGGATTATATCCATTTCATCATATACATATACATTAATAATATGGGGATCAAAATTGTCATATTATAGTCATTATATGTTTGGATTATAGCCATTTCATCATATACATCTACATTAATAATTGGGATAAGAAGAAACTCCTCTTTGAGACTCTTTTTACGCATGTTATTCTATATGGATGCTAAGTCTGGGGATGCAATATCTCTCATGAATCTTGGAGAAATATAGAGCAAATCCAAAAGAATTTTATAACCTATAATCTCAAAATTAAAGGAAATACACCCTATCCCATCCTCCTCTTAGAGGCAAGTCTTTCCCCCATTGAGAGCGCGGTTATGACTAGATACCTAATGTATAAGAACAAGTTAAACAACATGGAAGACAAGAGGCTTCCTAAAATTGCTTCAAAATCCAATAGCAACCACCTTCGAGTCAAGCAAGGATGGCATAAAGATGCCCAGTCTTGGCTAAGCCATTGGGGAATCATGGAAGACACCATTTTGCAGAATAAGGATAATATTAAAAATATCATTAAGTCAAAATTCAAGGAGAAAATGTGTTGTGATAAAGAGTTAGAGGAAAAAAGAAAATTAAGGTATTATAAGGATGTAATCAACCCTAATCTAGAAGATCAAAATTATTTCTCTTTTTCGACAAGTGTAAAGTAAAAAATAAGCATTGTTAAGATAAGAATACATTCTCACAAGCTCCATAGTGAAACTAGGTGTTGGTCAATTCCTAAAATGCCTTGGGATGAAAGAGTGTGTCACCTTTGTGACACTAAGAAGGTTGAAGATGAAAATAACTTT
>JZKD02S0913330.1:453628-483271 GCA_000966675.3 Picea glauca
AAATAAACAAAACAAAAGAGAAGGATGATAATGATTTTTCCATATTATTATGGGGGTTTTCCAAATGAAAATCCAACCAAATAAATCAAATATTTATTAAACTCACACACAAAGAAATAGATTAGACTAAAAACATGTTACTCCTAGCTTTCTTCCATATCTTATATATCTTATATGGTGAGAGGGAAGAAGTTTATAAATCAAATTATATGAAAAGACTTAATGTTTCAAAAGTTAATATTTGAGTTGATGCATGTTTTTCTAATAATCACTAATTAACTATAATGAAACATAGTTAGCAAAGTTAAGAACATGTGGACAATAAACTTCTCTTCAATCTAGAGGTGAAGATAAACTCAAAATGGTGAAGGTGAAGGAAAATAAGAAGGTAATGGTAAGATCTTACCTTCAACATGAAATGTGAAGGTATGCATCTTATCTTATTGTAAAATTGCACAAAGATGTTGGCTTCATGTCCATAATTTTTTTGCTAATCCATATAATCTAAAGTAATTAAATAATTTGTTTCCATCCAAAAGGGATCTAATTTTATCATGCTTCATGATCCGAAACCGGGGTTGAAATAGTTGCATGATATATACACTTTGAAATCTACAATTTCTCGGAACTTGAATTCATTGGCCTTGAGTGGTCAATAAGCTACAAGGTGGGAGTAGGGTCAAAACTTGCACTGAAGCCATGGTTTTTCACCATCATCTTTAAGATGTACTAAATTTTTTCATAAGACATAAGATATGGGTATTCTACAGGTGTGTTGTAATGGGTTTGACCCTTTAAAGAAAATTTTCCAACATTGCAACCTTCTCTAACTCATTACATCGTTATCTCAATTTGTTTTGTTGCAGTATTAGGGAATTCATGGATACCTTGTTTGCATCCTTGTCTCTATATTGATCTTTCACTTTATACAAATATTAGATGTGTTTTTCCTTCAAATGTTCTACTTTTTATTTTACATCAATAACAAGGTATTTAATAGGCCATTAGGGGGTGGGAGCAATCCTTTCTAACATGCCCAAGAATAACAAATCAACAAGATCACTACTATTGTCATACCATTCTTGGAGACTGAGAAGCTTCCATGTTGGACATTTATAGCTAGCTTGACACGCTTCGGTCTTTGTAACATACCCATCAACCTCTATGAATTTTTGAGGCAATGAGTATTCCATGACCAACATAACTACACCAAATTTTCTATGATACCATTAGCAACCTCAAAGGAGGAATTCCATCCCAATTTGGCCACCTCAAAGCGTTGTGAGTACTTGACCTCTCCTCTAATTGGCTCTCGGGTTCTATTCCAGTGGAATTGGGCATGCTGTAGAAACTAAAAGCCTAGATCTAGAGGACAACGAATTCTCAGGGAGTATTCCACGATAGTTGGGTAATTTGTCACAGCTTACATACCTATCTATTTCTAGGGATAATATGATGGGTTCTATTCCTTCTAAAATATTCAGACTTCCCCTAGAAACTCTTTGTCTTGGTATTAGCTTTAGTATACCCAAAGACATTTCCAATTTGAGTATGTTGACCTATTTATTATTTGACAAAAATAAGTTCACTAGCGAAATATTTAAAATCATTTCCAATATGACCACATTAACACACTTAACCTTTATTCAAAACATGTTTTCCAATAACACCCATGTAACCTTGGTCACTTTGAATAGATTGATTGTATTAGACATTTCTTACAACAAGATCACTGGTAGCATTCCTGTAGCCCTTGCTAATTTAACTCACTTGACCTTTCTATATCTTTCTGGAAATGAGTTCACTGGTAGCATCCTTGTAGCTCTTGGCAATTTAATTCAATTGACCTCCCTATATCTTTATGGAAACAAGCTCACTGGTAGCATCCCTGCAACCCTTTCCAATTTAACTCATTTGACCTCCCTATATCTTTCCGGAAACAAGCTCACTGGTAGCATCCCTGTAGCCCTTTCCAATTTAACAAAGTTGACCAACCTAGATCTTTCTGGAAACAAGTTCACTGGTAGCATCCCTGTAGCCCTTGCCAATTTAATTCAATTGACCTCCCTATATCTTTCTGGAAACAAGCTCACTGGTAGCATCCTTGTAGCCCTTGCCAATTTAACAAAGTTGACCTTCCTAGATCTTTCTGGAAACAAGCTCACTAGTATCATCCCTGTAGCCCTTGCTAATTTAATTCAATTGACCACCCTAGATTTTTCTAGAAATGAGCTCACCAGTAACATCCATGTAGCCCTTGTCAATTTAACTCAGTTAACCACCCTAGATCTATCTAGAAATGAGCTCACTGGTAACATATCTGAAGCTATTACCAATTCGAGGAAGCTTGAATACCTTTACCTCTCAAACAACAATTTTACAGGGACAATTCCAAAAGCCATAGGAAAGCTTCATTCATTGGTGAACTTATATTTGGATTGAAACAAATTAACTGGGTGTATCCCATATACCATAGGTCAATTAAAGGCTCTCACGTACCTAAACTTATATAATAACAACCTTTCAAGAAGTATTCCTAATAGTATTATTGATTTGGTTTCACTTCAGCTACTAGATCTATCAGAAAACAACTTGGAGGGGAAAATTCCTAATGGCTTTGGCAACTACCCTAATATGACAGTTTTCTCTGCTCATTCTAATAACTTCTCTGGGGCACTAGCTACATCTTTGGCCAATTGTACCCATCTCGAGCATCTAGATTTAAGGAAAAATGGACTGACAGGGGAACTTCCTCCATACTTAACATTTTTTCATGACTTGAGAGTTTTAAGTCTTGGTTATAATAATCTACATGGTTGTATTCCCCAGCGCATCAAAACTGTTAGAATATAGAAGATGGTGTGCTCGTTTTACCATTGACGATACCCTCGTCACCCAACCATAGGCCAAAGCCTCCCTCCAAGCACCTTAACCTTGACTAAGAATTATTTTGGAAGCAAACCCTAGGCTAGATAGCCAAACAAGGTGTAGCACATCTTCCTCCAAGGATAGCGCACCAACAATAGCTGATCAGATAGTCCAAACCCTAGCCAAGAGATATTCAAGACAATACTGAAAACTTGCTGCTACTGCAGTTGCATTTGCAACTCTCCTCCACACATGGGCACCAGACTAGGAACTGCAGTGCGCACCAAACTGGGAACTGCAATTCTGAGATGCTGTGAAATGAGAAATAGCGCCCTGTATTTATAGTGGTTCTGCCGGTTTTGCTGGGGCCGACTTCTCCTTCTGGATATGTGTCTGTTCAATATATTATTATTATTTCTGGCCGACTTCTTCTCTTGGAGGCTAATAACCTAATATAAATTATCTTCTTGAGCCGACAAGACTTCTAGGGTTATTATCCAACTCATTAGGGTTTCTCTTGCTTCCTTGAGTCTCCTATTCTCATCAGGTTCACACGTGGAGGTAAATACCTCCCGCAACTACCATAATATTAACAACAACTCTCACCAAGTTGCATGTGTTGGATTTATCCAACAACAAATTCAATGGAAACATACCGACACATCTTGAGAGACTCTCCAAATTTGCAAATGTGTCATATAAAGATGACGCAGATGAAGAAATAGAAATTGATATGAAAGGGAGTGAATATGAGTTATCATATCTCTTAGCTTCAAACACTATATTTGATTTGTCATGCAATAATCTTACAGGAGAAATCCCTGCAAGCATAGGTGGTATGAATCACTTGCGATTGTTGAATTTATCTTGGAATCAATTGAAAGGGAGAATACCAACAACTCTTAGTTGGATATCTACTTTGGAGCAGTTGGATTTGGCCCATAATTATTTGAGTGGACCAATTCCTGAAGAGCTCTCTGAGTTACATGAGTTGAGTGTTCTAGATGTTTTGTCAAACATCTGCTGCGGGCGAATCCCAACCGGGACACAATTTTCCACTTTCAATGTAACTTCATTTCAAAAGAATAAGTGCTTATGGGGGTGTCCTTTAGATTCATGCAATGAAAATGAAAGACAAACAAGAAAGGGTGATAATGCTAGTAAGAGTAGTAATGTAAGATTGGAATGGCTAAGTCGTGTGGATGCAAATATATCATTGATAGCATTGGGGATGGGAATGGGGATTGGATTTGGGGGAGTGGTTATTATCTTTATGTTGTGGAAAAGAGCTAGGTATTGGGTGATGCCCCCAAACATGCCACGTCCCCTTTTTGGGGTATATCGATTCCCTACTTAAAGAAGACTTGCTAGCCCAAAGGTTTCAACTTATTGTATAGAAAAATAAAATATATTGTGAATTACAAAGTTCTATCACATAACATTAACATAATAAAAAGATAGAATCAAAAAACAATATTATTACATAGTTACATGATAATTATAGATGTAAACATGTTTAACATTAATATTTAGTGATATATCATTATTTAAAATCTATAGTGCATTTACAAAATGATAATCATAATTATTTCATGCATATAATATTTTATATAAACACAAATGTTACTAACACATCATCAATGTTCTCTATATTTTATTTTTTCCATTGTTAAAATGAAGAATTCCATTGTAGTTAGTTGTTTTCTTTTAATTAAGCATTAATACATTTGGACTTAGTAATAATATATTGATACATTTGGACTGAGTGATAATTTTATCTTTTAATGATAAGGATTAATATATTTAGATTAAGTGATATTTTTATCTATGAATGGGGTAGTTTGACTAAGAGATATAAATTGTTAGTTTTATCTATGAAACAAGTATTTTGTCTAAATGATAATTTTGATTAAACGATAAGCAAATAAATGAAAATTTAATTAAACGAAAACTAAATAAAGAGTTAAAATTGTTAGTTTTATTTATAAACGATGTATATTTTTATATTTGTAAATTAAATCTATTGGGAAAAAAAGAGATTAGTTTCATTGTATGGATTTAAAAGATATTATTTATATATTTTGAAAATGAAATTATATTTATATATTGATATAAAAAATTAAATAAACAAAACAAAAGAGAAGGATGATAATGATTTTCCCATATTAATATGGGGTTTTTCCAAATGAAAATCCAACCAAATAAATCACATATTTATTAAACTTACACACAAATGCCCTCTGAGCGTATCGGGGCCAAGAAATCGACTTGAATGGGGCCAGGGGAAGTTTCTTCATAATGCCCGAATTGACAAGGGGCAAAGAAATCGACCTTAGTTGGGGCAGAGGGGCGAATTTTCTTGTATAAAGAGAAGCGTTGTACATAGGCAAGAACACACAACTCACGGGCTTTGAAGGATTTTGTAGTCGTGATATTATTGCAGAAATGGATGTTCTCGTGATATTACTGCCTCTCTGCATGCTTGCCTCTGTGGCTGCACACTCAACATGGGGGCCGTATATCAATTCTCATTCTCAACGCATGGTGGACTCATCAATGGACTCCCACGAGAAAAGGGACCTCAATGCTCTCTTGTCCTTCAAAAACTCCATCACATCTGATCCATATGGCTTGCTCTCCAATTGGACGGCCCAGAACTCTCAGAACATATGCTCCTCATGGTATGGTATTCGCTGCAGACACAACACCAAAAGAGTCGTCGCCATAGATCTTTTTCAAGGAGATTTGGAAGGTACCCTTTCCCCGTCTCTTGCCAACCTCTCATTACTGCACTCTTTTATTCTTTTTGATAATTATTTCAAGGGAGGAATTCCATCCCAGTTTGGCCACCTCAAAGCGTTGCGAGAACTTTAATGTGCTCTCCGGTTCTATTCCAGTGGAATTGGGCATGCTGCAGAAACTAAAATCCCTATATCTACACGAGAACGAATTCTCGGGCAGAATTCCAAAAGAGTTGGGTAATTTGACACAGCTTACAGACCTATCAATTTCTAGGGATAATATGACGGGTTCTATTCCTTCCGAAATATTCCAGCTTCCCCTGCAAACTCTTCGTCTTGGTCTTAGCTTAAGTATACCTAAAGCCATAGTTAATTTGACCTTCTTGACCGCCTTAGACATATACGGAAATAGTTTTTCTAACATACCCGAAGACATTGCCAATTTGCCTAAGTTGACCCACTTAAGATTTGAGGAAAATAATCTCACTAGCGAAATATTTAAAATCATTTCCAATATGATCATATTAACAAACTTAGAGTTTTTAGAAAACATGTTTACTGGTAACAACCATGTAACATTGGTCAATTTGACTCAATTGACTTCCCTATATATTTATTTCAACAAGTTTATTCGTAGCGTTATTCGTGGAAATGAGCTCACTAGTAGCATCATCCATGTATCCCTTGTCAATTTAAATCAGTTGACCTCCCTATATATTTTGGGAAACAACTTCACTGGTAGCATCCGTGTAGCCCTTTCCAATTTAACAAAGTTGACCTACCTAGATTTGTCTCGTAATGAGCTCACTGGTAGCATCCCTGTAGCCCTTGCCAATTTAACAAAGTTGAGCCACCTAGATTTGTCTCGTAATGAGCTCACTGGTAGCATCCCTGTAGCCCTTGCCAATTTAACTCAGTTGACCTCCCTATATCTTTTCAAAAACAAGCTCACCGGTAGCATCCCTGTAGCCCTTGCCAATTTAAATCAGTTGACCTACTTAGATCTTTCTGGAAACAAGTTCACTAGTAGCATCCCTGTAGCCCTTGCCAATTTAACTCAGTTGACCACCCTAGCTCTGTCTGGAAATGAGCTCACCGGTAACATATCTGAAGCTATTACCAATTTGAGGAAGCTTAAATACCTTCACCTCTCAAACAACAATTTTACAGGGACAATTCCAAGAGCCATAGGAAAGCTTCATTCATTGGTGGAATTATATTTGGATTCAAACAAATTAAGTGGGTGTATCCCATATACCATAGGTCAATTAAAGCCTCTCACGTACCTAAACTTATATAATAACAGCCTTTCAGGGAGTATTCCTGATAGTATTATTGATTTGGTTTCACTTCAGCTACTAGATCTATCAGAAAACAACTTGGAGGGGCAAATTCCTAATGGCTTTGGCAACTACCCTAATATGACAATTTTCTCTGCTCATTCTAATAATTTCTCTGGAGCACTACCCACATCTTTGGCCAATTGTATCCATCTTGAGCATCTAGATTTAAGGAAAAATGGATTGACAGGGGAACTTCCTCCATACTTAACATTTTTTCATGACTTGAGAGTTTTAAGTCTTGGTTATAATAATCTTCATGGTTGTATTCCTCAGCGCATCACAACTCTCACCAAGTTGCATGTGTTGGATTTATCCAACAACAAATTCAATGGAAACATACCGACACATCTTGAGAGACTCTCCAAATTTGCAAATGTGTCATCTGAAGATGACGACTATGAAGAAACAAAAATTGTTATGAAAGGGTTTGAATATGAGTTACCATATCTCTTAGCTTCAAACACTATATTTGATTTGTCCTGCAATAATCTTATAGGAGAAATCCCTGCAAGCATAGGTGGTATGAATCACTTGCGGTTGTTGAATTTATCTTGGAATCAATTGAAAGGGAGAATACCAGCAACTCTTAGTCGGATATCTACTTTGGAGGAGTTGGATTTGGCCCATAATTATTTGAATGGATCAATTCCTGAAGAGCTCTCTGAGTTACATGAGCTGAGTGTTCTATATGTTTCCTCAAACATCCTCTGTGGGCGAATCCCAACTGGGACACAATTTTCCACTTTCAATGTAACTTCATTTCAAAAGAATAAGTGCTTATGGGGGTGTCCTTTAGATTCATGCAATGGAAATGAAAGGCAAGCAAGAAAGGGTGATAATGCTAGTAAGAGTAGTAATGTAAGATTGGGATGGCTAAGTCGTGTGGATGCAAATATATCATTGATAGCATTGGGGATGGGAATGGGGATTGGATTTGGGGGAGTGGTTATTATCTTTGTGTTCTGGAAAAGAGCTAGGTATTGGGTGATGCCCCCAAACATGCCACGTCCCTTTTTTGGGGTATATAGATTCCCTACTTAAAGAGGACTTGCTAGCCCAAAGGTTTCAACTTATTGTATAGAAAAATAAAATATATTGTGAATTACAAAGTTCTATCACTTTTTAGATAATATTAAGATAATAAAAAATACAAACAAAAAACAATATTGTTGCATAATTACATGATAATTATAATGTAAATATGTTTAATATTGATATTTAGTAATATATCATGATTTAAAATTTATAATGCATTTATAAAATGGTACATGAAGGGTATTGAGCCAAGAGTTCCAGGAGTGAAAGGACAAGCGTTCACACTTGACCAGGTATGAACAAAATTCATAGAGGAGTTTAAGCTACCTCCTCAGAACAACAAGCTCTGTATGAGTTGCGAGAAATTCAACAAAGGGAAGGTGAATCGACCTGGGAATATAGTCAGAAGTTTAAATATGCTATAGGGAGGTTAGCGCATCCAATTCATGAGGAACATAAAAGAGAATGGTATATCCAGATATTTCTACCTCTGACATGGATTCCATTAACACAACAATGGATAGCCACTTTGACAGATGCCTTGGAACAATCAATGAAGACTGAAGCCATGGAAGGATATACAGGGAGCCTAAGAGTAACCAAACCCCCAACAGATGCAAATTTGGCACAACTACAAGGACAAATATCAACGCTTACAGAGAATATTCAAGAATTAACGATACCCATACCAGGACGATCGCAAGTTTGGTGTACCAGATGCTACACAGAAGGACATATGGTGAATGAATGTCCATGGATGAGGGGAATGGGACCTCCTTAGAATCCGATGGGACCCGTACCAAGAACCATAGGAGGAGTTGTGCAAGTGTCCATGAATATACCATTCCATACCCCAACCCCATATCAATCTTTTCCAAGTAATCAAGCATCGTCGTTAGTTGAGTATTGCGAGATTTTCCGAATCCATGGGAATGGGACAAGACAGTGCCCCATTATTCATAAATATTCAACATTACCGAATACCGTGAATTGTGATTTTTGCACATCTACCACACATACTACAAATTAGTGTAGAGCGTTGGTTGCACTTGTAGATAGAATGGATCAAACATCATTCAGGGTGAATGAAACCCCTCAAGGATCAGGAAGAGTTTAAGGAGGTGGAGCTGGAGGAGACTTCAGAGGAGGGAGAACTGACAGAAGAGGACTAGTAGATGCTACAACTGTGATGAGCAAGGCCACTTGACTAGATATTGTCCTCACCTGAGGCGACCATGGTGCTCTCATTGCAGAACCGATGGGCATGGAACTGAAGACTTCCCAAAGCTAGTTGTGAAATGGGAATATTGGGTACATCAACGAGGAACTAATCTTATAAGCTTAGAGATAAAGAGAGTCATTAGAGGACAACTACCCAACCTTAATATCGTTACTCGAGGAGGAGCAAAGAGTGGCGCAGATGCTGATAATATTCCTCAGATCTAGAAAGCAACTCCTAAGGAGGACATGTATGATTGTATGAAACATAAGTTGTTCTTTAAAAATGAAATAGAAGTATTCCAGAGTATCCCTGGCCTGGAGATGGAAGAAAAACCCCCTTAGCCTATTGTTTATCCTAATATTGCACAAGTCCCTGCTTCACCCCTTGCACCTCGAAACCTCGTAGTCCCGATAAGACAACATGAGCAGTCACAAAATGTAGTTGAAATTTGGTTTCATTTATTTTCTAATATTCTTGGGAATGATCAATTGAAAAAAAAGTTGCGCAATGCCCTGTACCTAGTCCTAGGAACTGAAGAAGCTATAGAAACTAGAATAAGGACTAATCTTCCTGAGAAGAATACTTAGAGAGTGCAAAGAAGGAAAATACAGATTGGAAAAGAGTTTATATTAGCAACCCAACTAGATGAGTTTGAGATTAAGGATTTTATGTTAGATCTAGGATCTGATGTTAACATACTTCCTAAAAAGACTTGGGAAGATTTAGGGAAGCCCCAGTTGACATATTCCCCAATCCACTTAAGAATGGCCAATCGTTACTATATTTTTCCAATAGGAAGACTGGAGAATGTGGAAATAGATGTTGCGGGAGTGAAGACTGTAGCTGATTTTGAGGTGATCAAAATAATGGGGGATAAGGGCCCTTATCCTGAACTATTGGGTATCAATTGGGCTTACGATAGCTATGCGGTGATTGACCTAAAGAGAGACACTATGAAATTTGAGGCAGATGGAATAAAAGTAGTTCAACCCTTGGATCCATATGTAGGCCCTCGATACACGGACCCAATAGACAACAATATGGAAGGAGAATATTTGGAGCAAATATACACTGTAACAACAGGAATGAGAAACGACTACATAAATCCTACTACTGATGGATCAGTAAGTTGGAGGAGCATAAAATCTATGGACGAAGATTCAAAAATAGCATTTGACAGTTGGAAGCAAGGTTCATATGAAGGATTTTCAAGAAGATGTGCAACTGTCAGAGAAACCATATGGGTTGGAACCAAGGTTAGAGAACACCTGATATACGATGGTACCTCAGAACTTGACAATTTTCTGGTTAGCACAGAAGAAAATATAGCAGAGGATCAAAGGATTTCAATTTTGGACTTAGCCCTCCAGGACACCCCTGCTAGATGGTGGACTAGTCACAAAGCCTTGATTGAGAATTGGAAGGATGTGAAGCAATCTATCCGATATAGATTTCAAGATAAGGAGTAGCTGGAATCAGATATGGGGATGGATTTCCGAGTTGCGCAACTGTTCAATGGATAGTTTGATCCTAAAGCACATATTGAACAATGCGTGAGACAATGGAAAGTTGAGGAAATACCATATTGCTTGTGGGTTCAAGTATTTCCCCATTCTCTAGGACCGATTCTGAAATATTGGTGCATGCATGAAGAAACTAGAAGATAGACCAACGATTGGCAACCGTTGGTAGATAAATTTTACAAGGACTTATCATTTACAAGTAAGTACCCTGAGCTTAAGATAGTCCTGGAAAGAATTAAATAATTCCTTTTTACCGATGCTGGTGAATGGAAATCAGACCTAGTGGTATGTGAAAAGCATAGCCAATGACTTCAGTATAACCTTCACCTAGACACATAAAAGACAACTATAGAATGATATAATATTGAGAAGGATTTGGAAAACCCGAATGATTTAGAAGAGTTGCGAAACTTAGCCATTAAGGAAACATAAGGAAACAGAGATATTCAAAACACCATATCCAACCAGACCGATGGTTCTTATAATTATCCATTGAAGTTGCAAAAATTCAATATAGGAACCACATAGCAACCTAAGATAGCTTTGGTAGGAGATTACTGGAATGAGAAAAATAGCCAAGAAATACATAGCCTATTGTGGGAGTATGAGGACGTATTCCCAAAGACATTCTCAGAGCTAAAAGGGATTAAAGGAGCTATGGGAGAGATGGAAATTGAACTAAAACCAGGATCAAAGCCTATAAGGCATAGACCATATTGTCCTAACCTCAGGGTGAAAGAGAAGGTCAAGAGGGAAATAGACAAGATGCTTGAGGCTGGACTTATTTTTCTAGTAGAAGAAGTAGAATGGGTTAGCCCAATAGTCATCCAGAGAAAGAAAGGTACAAAGGACATTAGGGTATGTGTAGACTAAAAAATCCTTAACTCTGCATGCGTGCATGACCCTTTCCCAACACCTTTTACCGACGAGGTGCTAGAACAAGTTGCGGGGAAATAATATTACTCATTTACAGATGGATTTTCGAGATATCACTAAGTGAGGATTGCCAAAGAAGACAAAAATAAGACCACATTCATAATAGAATGGGGGTCATTTGCATAAAATGTGATGCCCTTCAGCCTAAAGAACACCCCTGCAGTTTTTTCCCGGATTGTAATAATAGATTTTTGAGAATTTATTCACAAGTTTATAGAAGTTTATATGGACGATTGGACAGTATACAGTTTACTCAAGGAACATGTAGCGCTACTACGTCTAATGTTTGATAGATGTAGGGAATTGCAGATATCCTTGAACCTCAAAAAGTGTATCTTTTGTGTGCCACATGGAAATTTGTTAGGCCACATAGTATGCCGAGAAGGAGTATTGGTAGACCCAACCAAAGTTGCGGTTTTTTTGAACATGCCACCGCCTATAAGTGCTAAACAATTGCACTCCATGCTGGGGCACAGAGGGTACTATCACAGGTTATTCAGAAGGTATGCAAAAATTACTGCACCCCTGGAAAATATTCTAAAGAAGTCATAAGTGTTCTAGTGGACACTAGAGTGCGATAAAGCGTTTGACATCCTAAAGGAAAAGCTGAGCACAACACCTATTCTGATATTTCTGAACTGGGAGAATGAATTTTATGTGCACATAGACACATCAAGTATTTCCCTAGGGGCCATCTTAGAACAACCAGGAGAGGGAGCCATGGATCGTCCTCTCTACCTTGCTAGAAGGAAGTTGTTGCAAGCTAAGCACTACTATACAACCACATAAACAAAGGGTTTAGCTATGATTTACGCTCTGCAAAAGTTTAGACATTACTTTTTAGGGTCTCATTTTAAATTCTTCGTTGATCATTCTGCGTTAAAATATCTAGTTATCAAGCCTGTTTTGGAAGGAATAATTTGTCGATGGTTGTGACTGTTTTAGGAATTTTCATTTGAAATGATCTTTAAACCTGGAAGATGAAATGTGGGCCCTAATAACCTATCTTGTTTAGAATCAGGAGAAAGTGGCGGTGCAGTCGATGATCAACTTCTAGATGCATACCTGTTCTAGGATGAGGCCATATCAGAATACCTGGAAGACATAACAGTCTTCTTAAGTATAGGGGCCTGCCCAGAAATGTACTCCACAACTCAGAAACATCATATGGTGGTTAGAGTAGTGGAATATCAATTGATTGCGAGGCAATTGTATAAGTTGGGCCTAGATACATGGATGATTTTAGGGGCTAAATTTCGCTCATGGGCTAATTTTCGATGGTTTTTCCAAAAATGAGATTCGCTATTTTAAAAATGATTCACCCAAATTCTATAGGATAAAATTATTTTACCTTAAAAATAGCCAAAATTATATAAAAACTATATAAAATCCTTAGAAATTTGAATATTTTTATAAAAATATCACCAATAATTTATAGTTGGCTTTTGAAGAATTAATAAGATTCACCAAGGTTTCTACATTTTAAAATAAATCTCCATCCTTAAAATCATCCCTGCCTAGATAGTATCTGTTATCACTGATTCTTGTAAGGGGGGTGTTTCTCTCTAGTTTCGGGCCCTTGGTGTAAAATGCAAAGAAATGGGGTTTAAAAACCCATCAAATGCGTTTTATTCCAAGGTCACAACCATGGGTGCCATGCGTAGCATGCAGAAGTCCATTTTGGGCTTAAGATCAAGCGAGCGGGCATTTTCGTTTTCAACGGTGAGGATCCATCGATGGAGCAGATTGACGACCTTTGGGTAAGTCGGAGCCATGGAGTTGCACAAGGTTGAGCACCTGGGCTCATCCCTTATGGCCAAAGTCCCGAAATGATCGCGGCTGTCCGATCCAGCCGGGACACATGGTGCCTGATCCTGATCAAGCTCGGTCACTATTTTCGCTACCAAGACTTCAAAATACAAGGGTAGACTCCCTTCCATCCATGATACGTGAAATGTAAAGGTGCCTTTGGGTGCAGGCCCACGGTCATAGCACATGGTTGTATGGAAAGGCGAGTCCTAAAAGAAGGGGGACAGGTGGCAGCTAGTCGGCATTTTGGGAGTCATCATTTCGGGGATTTTGGAGGAAGAGGAATGAGAGCTCCCGGTGGGAGAATCCTCGAAACGATCGACACCATTGATCAAGGGAGGATCTCAGCCGTCCATTTGAAAGACACTTGGTGCAAGTCTGAGTTGTAGAGGGGGCCCTTCGGGAGAGTCCAAGTGAAAGTGATGAGGTAGTCTAAACCATCCATCCAAGGGACACGTGGTGCGTGATTAATCACCGTCACGGTTTTGGCTATCGGGATTTTGAAGGCCAGGGCCACTCCTTTATTGAAGTTGGAATTGCCAAAACGCGAAATACCGAAAGCGATTTTGAAGATAGGTGTAGGGTCACAGCCCGTGGTTGCTTGGGGTGATAGAAAGAGCCACGCAAAGGGCCAAAGCATCGAGTTTAGCTGCAGGAGGGGTTGCTGCATTCTCCAGGTGCCAATTCAACTCGGCGTCGATCCTAATCCCTGCCAGAAGTAAATGAAAGTGGGAGGAGGTGGTTGGAACCTTGCCTCACTCCTTAATTGTAAAGCATGGAGGTTCTGGCAGGCAATCTGTACAAGGTCGCCCTGTTGATAGATTACCTGAGAGCCATGCCGATTAGATGTCCTCATCTAATTAGAAGAGCCTGCACATGCTATTTTGGAATTTAATGGCTCAACTAACCTCCTGCTACCAAGGTGGCGAATTTCTCTGAGTATATATACTCAGTTTTTGTATTTTTTTAGGGGGATGGTTGGTAGAGCTAAGCTCCCTATTGTAAAGTTTTAATGAAGCACTGGTTTCTCTGGTTATGTATATGTATGTGAAATCTTCTTATTTAATGACAGTCAACTTCTTTTCTCCTCTTTGTAAATTGTTGTGTTAGAACACTCAGAATTGGAGTATCCAATCGAGGGTACCTATGTTGTTGTGATGTATGTTAGATCATAATAATATTATTACCAGTTCTAATTAGTTTCTCATGTCTTTTTCCCCCTCTTACCCTAAGTAGCTCATTGGAATATCCAATCAAGTTGTGACAGTAGTCACTGTGATGCAGGTTTGATCCCGATGTTGCTGTAACTGTGTCATCCAGGCATATCTTAGTGTCTTGTAATTCTTCCTCTTCAGGCTGTTGGAAGCTTGATGTTCACAACAAGTCTTCGCACTTTCTCACAGAAGTCTTCCTCCTACTCACCCTTATTACAACATACTATCTGAAGTTAAATTAAGACCTTGCCTGTTCATGCATAGCCCAGTCCAGGATTTTGAGTTAAAATGATATTGTATTGAGTTTACTTCCATTCAATCCCCCTTTTTATAAACAAATTGTGACATAAAAACTGATGGGCATCGGGCTTTGCTCCTGCTGCAATCCAGGAGTGACTTATGACGCTAACAATATCCTTAGAGGTGTGTCTTAGATCACAAAAGACAAGACACACTATGGGAGTGCCACAGTGGAGTTGCGAGAGGCCATGTTGGAGGAAAGATCACTGCGTAGAAGGTCCTCCAAGATGGATTATGGTGGGCCACACTCTTCAAGGATGCAAAGGAATATGCTAGATCTTGCGATGTCTGTAAGAGAGTAGGCAAGCCATCATGACGAGATGAATTACATCTTCGACTAGTTCGAGCTCTGTAATAATTTGAGAAATGGGCTGTTGACTTCATTGGGCCGATCAACCCCACAACTAAGAATTCAAAGGCTAGGTATATTATTACTGCAACTGATTACCTTACATGTTGGGATAAGGCAACAGTTGTCGAGGATTTCCCGACCGATATTGTCACCAGGTTTATTTTTGAATGTATTATCACTTGGTTTGGCTTTCCTAGGAGTCTGACCAATGATTAGAGTGGTCATTTTATCAGTAATACAATAGTGAAGCTTACAACGAAGTTCTTAATTCAACATCATAAAAGTATCCCCTACCACCCGCAATCCAATGGCATAGTAGAGACATTTAACAAGATTCCAGAGAGAGGATTAATGAAGGTTTGTTGCACAAATAGGGAGGAATGGGATGAAAAAGTCCCAACAGTTTTATGGGCTTACATGACAACCACAAAGAAACTCCACAAGTATACTCCATTTCAGCTAGTCTATGGAAAAGAGGTTTTACTACCTGCAGAATTCATTACCCCGATTCTATACATTGCACAGATTACACACATGTCAAAGGATGAATCAGTGGCACAGAGGCTTACAGAGTTGCAAGAACTTGAAGAGACCAGGTTTTTGGTAGAATTTCATCAATCAATTGAGAAATCAAGGCAGAAAGATTGGCATGACAGACACATTAATAATAAAACATTTTCCCAAGGAGATAAGGTCCTACTTTATGACAATCGATACCAAAAACATCCAGTCAAGTTGTGCATGCATTGGTTGGGGCCATTTATAGTTGTAGAGATCTGATGTTCTGGAGCATTCAGAGTCGCACAATTTGATGGTATACTTCGGCCAGGATGGGTGAATGGCACTCACCTGAAACCCTATATGTCTCAGAACTAAGCTAAAGGACTGTTGCTATAGTCTAAAGGAGCATGTATAGTAGCTAGATTTGAATTTTTTGTTCAATTGCTGTGAATTCAGTTAATAAAGTCAAAGTGTGCATTGTTGCGTCGCGACATGTATTTTATTTTTTAGCTAAGTGTTGTTTTGGTGCATAACTTCTTAATCAACAACGTAGGATCAAAAGAGACATGAATCTATTAATGATATTCATTAATGTGACAGGGACCCCTTTGTGGTACGAGTGAGAGAAAATTCGAACAAAATCCTAGTCCATGTACCACACAAACCCAGTCCATTCATAGCCTTTATGACTGCTATAGTAACCTGTCTGGAATTTGTTAAACCATAAAGCCACGATACACAAATATGCCATCGATATTCCTACAAGGATTCTCATCCATTAATTGGTAAGGTCTGAAGTCGACCATGTCCCTGACCCACTTGCTCAGTAAATGCCAGGATGAACCAATAGATCTACCCCATTAACCAGTCCCGTCGGACAACTCAACTCCAAGTTGCGTCTGTAGGGTTGATGATGAATAACCTTAGCAGTTATTATAGAACTTTCCAGCTTAGCCTGAGTATAAGGTTGTGTGAACTCGTGGTAAGACGTATTGTTTCCCAGAGAGAACTTAGCACCTTGCGAATTTTGAATTGTGCTCAAGCCTGTACCATCCATCGACCCTCAATCGTGAACCCCAATCCTAGGTATCCTATCAAAGTCTATTGACAGTCCAGAATCACTATGCCGAGAGCTAGAGGAAGCAAGATTTCAGTTTCTAAAGATTCAGTGCCAAACAAGCCATGTGATCCCTGGGTCAAGATCATGGGTGATCTCAAAGGGAAGTTCAAGCAAGTCAAACTCCTCGAACTCAACCTGACAGACCAGGTTCTATTCCCACAATTGAACATTGATGTCTTCTGGAGTGTTGCTCGAGATGAGTTGGGAGGAATGAAGTTTGTTCCGAAGCCGGAGTTCATCAACCTCTTCAACTCCACTATTATGAATCTCATATATTTTCCAGTTTTTAGCACTACCAGTGAGGCTTCAAAATGTACCAAGTTCCTCATCAGCAGGGTACCCGACAGGAACCTATGGCTGGATAGAAAATACCCAATTCATGTGGAGGATATCCATCAACTTACTAGATTATCCATCGAAGGAGAGGATGTATCCAAAGGATTTCAAGATCCCAACAAGAATGGAAAGAAAAAGGGAGAACCCAGTTTGTATGAATGATTTCATACGTAGAGGGGGGGGGGGAACACAACCAAGTTTGACCCCATTCTACCTGAGACAGTCAAGACCGCTTGCTACATAATTTCTAGCAAGGTCATGCAGGAATATTACAAAGGGGAATGTACATTGGATTCCCCATCAGTAGAAGATTTTTGCGCCAATGACGTTGTGTTCAATTGGTGTAGTTACTTGCTGGAAGAACTCTTGGTCGCATGCAAGGAAGCACAGGAGAAGGGAGGTACCTTCACTTATGGATACTTGTTAGTTGTGTTCGACATGATAAAGTGGATGCCACTTATAGGAAGACCACTATCACCAAAAGAAAATGGACGACTTGCAAAGATGTTCGAGCCTTGGCATTCAAGGTTAGGCTCGAAGAACACTGCCTTAAAAAATGCAGCATTCTCGAAAGGTATAACATGTTGCTTGATGCAACTCAGAGGTTGCACATTCCTCATGAATCTCTCAACCTGAACATGTGGAACATTGCATTCATCATGAAACACCACCACACATTTGTATGGCCAAGGCATTCCAAGTGAGAAGACTTCCACTCTAGATGGTTCCATTCTACCTGGATGAAGAGGTCTTCAAAAAGGAGGTCATGTGATGGCCAGGAGTGAAACGCAACCCGTGCAAGTTGGGGATGCACTACCTTCTACCAACAGAACTGTTGAATAAAAAGGGCCAGGAATTCAAGGTTGGATAGATCTCGAGCCCAGAGGAAAATAATAAAGAGGCTCTAGTGTAGACGGACTTAGAGGAGGAGGAAGAGATGCAACCACTGGAATGTAAGAAGAGAACATTTCCCATGTTCCCACATATTCCAAAGAAATACATGTTGAAAGGTAAATATGTAAATGACATCCTGAGCGCTACCTTCATTGGAGACCCATTGGCCAAGAAACCTAGGACAAGGCTCTCCCTTGTAAATATTCTGAACCCTCAGCTGATATCAACAACCATTCCTTGTACTCGAGCAATGACTCAAGCAACCCAAATTATTGATATTCAGGATGACCCTGAACCTGATGCCACTCCATCCACCATCATTATTGAACAACCCCCATCACCCCCATAACCCCAGTCTCCACCTTAAGAGATCACCATCCTATCCCAAACCATTGAATTAGAGCCCATGAAGTTGGACCCCCCCGAGCTACCCGAACAAAGACCAGAACTCACTGGTCCAAACCCTGAAGTCCAGAGCCAATAGATTTTCCCTTTTGTACCAATGCATGACACTTTGCCCTCAATGGAGATGAAAACTGTACCAATACCGCAAGTCACAATTCCTCAACGTACTCCCTCAATGACCAATGTTGAGGGTGCTATCCAAAGGAGTGCAACCCAAGAAGCCAAGGTCCATAAAGAGGCAGAAGTACCAGAGGTTCAACAAGAACCTAAAACAACATCATGACAGAGTTCAACATCGTTGCAGGAACAAATGGAGCTAGTACTTTAGAAGCCACAAAAGTGCGTAGAGCTGATGCAACTCTACTGTGAAAGAATAGAAGTGCTACCTTTCCTGCCATCAACATTGAGGTTGCGACTTGTGCAAGGTCCACCTACATGAGAGGAATAGGTGGAGACACCTTCATAGTATTCGAAGGCCAATGGAATCCCACTGTAGGTCCGAGTACCTAGGGAGGCTTCTACTAACCTCACACAGTGGCTGTCAGCACAACTAGTAGGGATGATCAGAGCCTCAACTGATCAACTAGAGTAGATTCTCCAATAGGCTTAAAGAGACACAAAGTTTGCAAGGGAGGAATTACTCCTTTCCCAAGCATGTAGGATAGAAGAGGAATATGCTAAGGTCCAGGTGGAGCAGAAACTGGAAAGATTCTAGGAGAAGCTTGTCGAAGCCTAGCCAAAGATAAGGAAGGTAGCACCACAACTTCCATAATCTAGTGCCGCAGGAGAGTCGTAGCAATAGATTGAGCTACTCCAGGGAGCATGGTCACAGCTGGCCATTCACGCAGAGAACCTAGAAGTAAAGCTACAGGAGAGTCAATGTGAAACATAACAACTACCCATGAAGCTTCAAGAGTAGATGGAAAAAGTAGTGCTTGAAGGAAATAATGCTAGAGCAACACTCCATTAACGTACAACAGAATGCACAAGGATCTTTCGTGAAGTTAGTGACTGGATGTGAATCATTTCAAGGCACAAAAAAACTATGGAGGATGTGTGAAAAAATATACAATCACTCAATGAAGAAGTTGTTTTCACCATGGATCCACTGGAGCAGCAGGAAAAATTTGATCAAATCCAGTAGGTAGTTAACGAGATGAATCCTCTATTTGAAGCACAATCAATAGCTAAGAAAGAGATACGGGAGTTTTGACCTATCGTTCAGACATGATACATGCAGATGCATCAGGTAGATGCTATAGTCGATTCATAATGAAACTCCCTAGTCACATTCAAGCCTAAAGGATGCATTACAGATGCGATTCAAGAGTTCGTAGCTGAAGCCTCACTCCTTGCCAGAAAGTGGCAGGACAAAATTGTCGGTTTTCAAGAAGTAAGGAAGTGGGGCTTGGAGTTTGTCCTAGAGTTGGGCCCTTCATTTGAAGAGGCTGAAAAGGAAAGAGTGCAAGCAAAAGTGGAAAGAAGAACAAAGACATAGGATAAAGGAAAGAAACAAGCACTCCCAGAAGCCGTGGAAGATCCAAGGACTTGACTCGAGGGTGAGTCAAGGATTGTGGTTGGAGCTTGTTGGGCCCTTCATTTTTTATTATAAGTTTCTAAAGGAAGACTATAGTCCCAATTTTTGTCAAAAACAAGTTACACAAGCCACAAAGGAGCTTGAAAGTGGAGCAAGCAAAGAAATAGAAAATGGTTGGAAAGAGGGACATTGCAACACCAACAAGGAAAAATAAGTTACAACATAGCAAGAACAAGCAAGCATATGAAGTCTAAAGCCATAAGATCCCAATCAACCTATATATATGAGATGTATATGATTGTAAAGGGTTAGACTATATAGATGGGTAGATGGCGTAGAGGGTGTAGACAGATTATCATTTACTCCATGTAGGTTCTGTGATTGTAATTCACATTCATTTTGGGAAAATAGTAGATAGAGCTCCGAGGAGTGAGTCCAGAGCCAAAAAATAATGTAACAGAGTAATGACCTGTATCTATCAAATTGTATCTGAGAATCTCTTTTGATAATATATATGGAAGGACCTGAAATTTTGAAATATTCTGTGTAGTTCTCTATTTATGATTATGAATCATCTCTTTACTTTACTTCTTTATGTCTGATAATATCAATACGCTATAATTGTGTGCAAATGATGTCGCAACTTCATTGTCTCTATTACTAGTTATGAATGAGTTCAGATATGTTCTTTGGTTAGTTCATCTTGCACAAGGTTATGGTGAATCTTGAAGATTATGGAAACCTGCCTAAGTATTCTCCTTGCCCTTCCCTATCTTCTTGTCTTGGTTGTGTTTTGGGTGAGACTTATTCTCTCCAGAGAAGATGAAAATGCCAATGCTCTAGACTACTCGGTACCTTTTGTTGGTATCCTAAGACGGACCCTGGTCTGATCAATTTCACGCCAACAAAATATAGCAACAACTCAGGAAAGCAGTGACTATGAACTAGTGTCTTCAAGTCTTCTACATGATTTGACAAAGGTGCAAGTCTACATCATGTGAATAAAGGAGTTGAGGTCGAACACAATGAGACTTCATTTGATTACCAGTCATTAAGGTATATCGTTAACAAACGCAAGACAACCTATCGATAGTGAAAGTAGGTATCAAGGCACCGAGTACATTCTTACAAGTGTGAATAAAGGTGTCGAGGTTGAAAACTTGAAGAATACATCAATCATGAGACACTGGTGTATTCCCAATTATCGATGGCAGGAGAACCTACTATTAATGACTGCAAGCCTCTAGGTAATCATAGGACTCTAGGTCTGTTTTCCAGAATATATGGGTTGAATTCGATGGAAGGAGACCCACTGAAAGGAGAGCATTGACGCATCTCTCATCATTCAACATGAGGTAAAAATAAGGAGCTTGATGATTTGGAGGAAATCAAATGAAGAACATGTTCACGAACCAATGAGCCTGTACATCTTTCGCATGTGCCAGATGCAATTAGTACACGAAAAAGACCCTTTGAAGAACATCCAATAAGGAAAAATGCTTACAAAGGAGAGGAAACCACCAATAAGGCTAATGGAATCCAAGACACTACACGAAGCCTGATGTGTGAACAGATTTCTTGTCATCGAACACAAGGGAAATCTCCTAGTTAGAGACCAATGATGAAATGTTGCTGGGTTCAAGGTTACATACCAATGATGAAAGTAGGACTAGGCTGGACGATAGGAATACAGTTTCATGTAATTATGAGACATACTGAGGGTAGGGACGACATGCAAAGTCAAGAGTTTCGAGGAATGAACGACACAGATTGATAGCCATCCTTTGAACAAGAGAATGAGACATATGAAAGACTCTGGCAACATAGAATCAATGATGAAACTTTGAGATGCATGAGGCATCAATCAAAATCTTCACAGGGACTGGAATAGTAACCACTCAAGGGAGTAAACTCTACGTAATGAGCTCAGCTTCCTAAGGTCATGCTAAACCCAAAATTTTGATGACAAGTGGACTCAAAATTTTTGTGCTCTATTCAAAGGTGACACGACTGCTTCCAATATAAGATAATAGTCTTTCCTCACCCATCGTTTTTTGTTTCTTCATAGTCAAATGAATTCTATGATACATAGGAGGAAATGAGTGTTGCAAGTAAGAAACTAGTTCCAGTGATAGAACATACCTATGCTCAATGCAAGGAGGTGCATGCAAAAGATGGACACTCGAGGGAATGTTTCCTCTTGGGTATATGGTGTCAAGATGCAAAGGATATAAACAAGGCTCTGCTTGGCTGATGATGGAAACTGCTGAGGTGATAGGATTATAATGCAAAAGTGAAAATCGACACTAGGATCAATACTGCAAGCAAGAGAATGAGATGCAATTACAACTTAACACCAAAAAAATGTCATTTTTCGTAATCATAGTCTACATGGTTTGAAAAAGAGGTAAACTTACACCAAAAAGATGTCCTTTCAAATCCAATTTACGAGTGTGAAAGAGACAAGTTCACTCGACAATCTTTTCGCTTTTTGAGAGAGTCGGAAAAGAGTTTAAACCAGACTCGTTGGGAGTCCTCTAGGTATATGTCATGTCCCCTTCCGAGTGATCATGGGACTTGGAAGCAATAGCCTAGGTGATTCCCGTAGGCTATAGTCCTTAAGAAGGGAATTGATTAATTATTTAATGTCCCGAGGGGAAAAGTGCCTAACAAACGACATTAGATAATTAAAAGAGGGGAAAAGGGAAAAGTGCCTAAAGTGACTTGGGAAGAATATGAAACGTCACTTAAATTGATTAAAAGGGTAAAAGGGTTGAAAAAGAGTAAACGAACAATAAAAGGGAAAAAGAAGGGCAACCTATCTCATTCTAGCATTGTTATTTTCCTAATTTTCTCATTGAGAGAGCTCATTGTGGTTTTGGAACTCTTGGGATGAAAACCCTAGGAGGATTTTTAGATATTGGCTTCGGTGGTGAGACCATCCACCCTAGTTAGTCCATCTGGGGAAGAGATCATATAGATTTCTTCATTGTGCTTCAGTGAGACAAAGTAGTTCTTCTTGGATAGCAAAGTTCTCATTCTTGGGAGCTGATATTTACTTGTGGCGGCTGGGATTTTTGTTTGAAGAAGTTGATTTTAGTTTGGGAGAGGTTGAGCAACCTCTAGACTACATTTTGGCATTTGGAGCTCGCATTCCTTGTGGGTGGGAGGTCGAGTTCCTTTGAGGGAGGAGTTGTGGATGAATAGAGGGTCGAATCTCTTCAACTTGGGCGTGCTCCTTGCAACTGGGTGAAAATGGTGATGAGAGGCATCATCATTCTTCTTGTGGGTCGAGTTTGTGCCTCAAGGAGGTTGTGAACACTTGTTGGGTGAATATAGCAGCCACTGGGGTTGATTTCAATTGTTGGCCAACAATTTATTACCTTTTTGGGCGTATTCTACTTGCTGGACTCTTTATATCAGATATGGGAGATAACTCTTTCATGGTGGGGTCGTGGTTCTTCTTAGGCTGATCCTCTTGGTGCTTGGACATTGTTGTATGTGTGTGGGAGGTTTTAGCAACAATTTGAATTAGGTTGTTGTCCAGGAACAACTAGCTACTGTTTAAATACCCATCAACAAAGGCATAGACTTGTATTACAGACCAGCATACTGCTCGGGTGCTTGTTGTCAATATTTCTCCATTATAAGAAGACATCGTATTTTCTGAACAGAGCAAGAATTCGTGTCCATTTATGCTACCCTTTGGAGCCCATTGGAATAATAATGAGTGTTGACATTAAACAAATTCCATAGCATTGTTTATGAGGATATTTGTATTCAGTGCATTGTTACATGTTAAAGAGAAAAATAGAGTTGAAATGGAAGGTAAGAGTTGAATTATTTTTGGTGTCCTTTACATTCCTGTAGCAGAGTTTGTGTTCAATGTATGAATAGGGTGTTTGTTACAAACTGTTTTTTGTAATACCTGAACCAAGAACGAAAAAAAACAAAAAACAAATATCATAAAATTTTAGCAAGGTATTTTACAGTGGTATCAGAGCCCTCTTTCTTGCCAGCTCAAAGAGGGGTTTTGTTGTTCATTAGAGGTGAAGAAACTAGATTTCTCAGTGTCACATACAGAAGTAGAAGGCAACGAGGGGCATAAAACATTTTTGAAGTGGAAGAAGAAGAAAGGGAAAATCAACTGAAGGTTGGACAAGTGGAAAACATGGGTGATGCCAATGAAGAAAGGGGAATGCGGATCTTGGAGATCTTAGCAGCTAGAAAACAACAACTTACTCAACTTATAACTCAGTTACTCGCCAATCAAACTAATCAGAATCATGGGAGTAAAAACGGAGTAGGGGGGTCCAATGTGAATAATGGAGCTGACAACAATAATGAGATTCCCATACTTAACAATATAGGGATCCCTATATAAATTGGTGCTAGAACCAGTAGAAGAATAGTCCCTAGACCTCTTTTACCCAATTTTTTGGGAAACCAACTAATGAAAAATCAAGGACAGAAAGCTCCAGGTGAAACTTTTCAGGACTATCTGAGAGAATATCAAGCCCTAGGCGATGCGTTTCAGGCAGCCATGTCACTTCAGGACTTGTACACAATCAAATATAGGAATAGACCAAGGGATCATAACAGGGTGCAATAGAACAAGGATCTAGCACGGAAGCTAGGGAAGGTATCTATTCCTTCCTTCGATGGGCCTTATAGGATCACAACCAGGGCATGGGTACAAAAACTAGATACATACTTCCATCTCAACCCTATGATCGAGGCCGATGTGATCAAATTCGCTACTCTGCACCTTGATGGAGAAGCTCACGAGTGGTGGTACCATGGGTTGGTCACGCTAGGACATGCAACTATCACTTCCTAATTGGAATTCACTCAGAAGTTAATGGAGAGGTTTGATAAAAAGGATCCAGAGCCATATGACTGTAGTGTCAAAAAAAATAATGGAAGCCATATTCATACATGGAGATGTAGTATATGCAACACAGTGCTTTATTACGTCCGAGATAGATAATGAAGGTAGAAGGCACTATCGTGCAAACATCCAGGATTTATTGAGTAGACATGACAAGGTATTTGGGAAAATACCTCCAGGGAGACCTCATGATAGAGGTTTTTAGCACACCATCGAACTTGAAGAGGGGGCCAAACTAGTGATCACCACCCTGTACAGGCATCCCAAAAAGTTCAAAGATGAAATAGAAAAACCAATCAAGGAGTTGCTTGACATGGGACACATAAGACCCAGTTCTAGTCCTTTCGCTTCTTCGGTGGTCTTGGTTAAGAAGAAGGATGGGACAATGTGGATGTGTACTGATTATTGAGCCTTGAATAAGAAAACAATAATAAATAGGTACCCTATACCCATGATTGATGAGCTGCTAGACGAGCTGCACAAAGCAGTGTATTTCTCGAAGATTGATCTTCGATCTAGATATCATCAGATCAAAGTTTGTGAGGAGGAAATTCATCAAACTACCTTTAGGTGCCATTATGGGCACTATGAGTTCTTGGTCATGCCTTTTGGATTGACCAATGCACCTGCCACTTTTCAGTCATGCATAAATCACATATTTAGGAAGCAGTTGTGGAAGTTCCTATTGGTATTTTTTTATGATTTCTTGATCTACAATAAGACTTGGGAGGAGCATTTGGCGCACTTGGAGGAGATTCTGAGAATCATGGATGAGAAATCCTTATATGCCAAGGAATCTAATTGTGAATTCAGTATGACAAAGGTTCTATACTTGGGGCATATAGTCATCGCACAGGGAGTGCAGGTTCACAGGGAGAAGATACAGGCTAGTCTAGGTTGGCCACCACCTAAGGATATCACGCATTTGCGAGGGTTCCTTGGAATATGTAGTTACTATAGGTGCTTTGTGTCAAGATTCTCTCAGTTGACCTCCCCTCTTATAGATATTATGAAGAAAGGGGATTTTTGTTCGACAAAAGAGGCCCAAAAGACCTTTGATAAGATGAAGGAAGTGATGAGTTCTTGCCCTGTTTTGGCACTTTCTGATTTTACTCAGCCCTTTGTGTTAGAGTGTGATGCATCTGGTGTGGGCATAGGAGTAGTTTTGATGCAGCAGAAGCATCCTATTTCATATGAGAGAAGGAATCTCTTTTCCCTCATGAGACTTTATTGCATCCATGACAAGGAAATACTCACCATAATGCATGCATTGGCAAAATTCAGACAGTACCTAGTAGGTGGGAGGTTTGTGGTCAAGACTGATCACAATAGTTTGAGGCACTTCTTGGGGAAAAAGGATCCGACAGAAATGGGTCAGTAAAGTACAAGCCTATGACTTCGATATTGAGTACGTCAAAGGAAAGAATAATGCAGTTGTTGATGCTCTATCCATAAGACTAGAGTTGTGCTCGTTATCAGAGATATCTGCGGATTTGAAATCCGAGCTCCTGGTGGAGTATTCCAAGAGAAAATTTGCTTGTGAGGTGATGGATAACAATGTACAGGATGACATGTACAAGGTGGTAGATGATATCATCTACTACAAGGATCACATATACTTGGTCCTAGAATCCAAATTAAAGGAGAATATTATGAAAGCCATGCATCACACCCCTTTAACTGGGCATCTAGGGTATTTCAAGACATATAGGAAGATTAGAGAGAGGTTCCCGTGGAAGGGCCTCAAATATGATGTATTGAGACATGTGCGAGAGTGTGTGAATTGTCAGCAAAATAAGGTGGAGCAGACCCACCTTGTAGGATTACTTCAGCCACTGCCCATTCTAGAGCAGAAATGGGAGAGCATATCCATGGACTTCATCACAGGGCTGCCAAAGACATAGGTTCGAGATTGCATTTATGTGGTGGTCGATAGGTTGACCGTGTTCACTCGTTTCTTTTCCATATCCTCAGAGTAAAATGCAGTATAGGTAGCATATTTATTCTTCAGGGAGATATTTAGGCTCCATGGGTTGCCAAAAAATATTGTTAGTGACAAGGATAGTTGATTTAAGAGTGCTTTTTGGCAGAAACTATTCAGGCTCGCAGGCACAAAGTTGACCCCCAGTACGAGTTACCACCCACAGACAGATGGACAAACAGAGATAGTGAAAAAATGGTTAGAGGGATATTTGCGTAACAATGTGGCCGGGCAACAGAAGACATGGGTTAAGTGGTTACATTTGGGTGAGCATTGTTATAAAACCACTTATCATATGTCCATGGGGATGTCACCATTTAGGGCATTATATGGATATGATGTCCCATCCTTTGTAGAATTGGCATTTGGGGACAGCAGGGCTCCCAAGGCCAAATATTGGATTCGGGAGAGCGAAGACATTCTTAAGGCTCTTAAGGATAACCTGCAGATGGCTCAAAACCAATAGAATATATATGCAGATAAAAATAGGGTCGAGCGCACCTTCGAGGTAGGGGACTTGGTGTTTCTCAGGCTGCAACCATATAGACAGTCTTCTCTAAATAAGAGTGGTGCCTAGAAACTTAAGCCATGATTTTACGGACCTTATAGGGTGACCAGGAGAGTTGGTGAAGTAGCTTATGAGCTGGAGTTTCTAGAAGGGAGTAATATTCACAATGTGTTTCACATCTTATGTCTCAAAAAGGCATTGGGACAACACATCACAACTTTAGTAGAACTGCCTCCATTAGATGAGGAGGGGCAGCTAGTACTAGTTCCTAAGGAAGTATTTGAGGTTTGAGAAAAGAAGCTTCAGAACAGGGTAATCAGGGAATATCTGGTCAGATGGAGAGAGTTGCCTGTAGAATATGCCACTTGGGAGAGTGAACAAATTTTGCAGCACCCGAATCTGCAATTGCTTGGGGACAAGAAATCTTGAGGAGGGAGGACTGTCATTTCCCCTTCCAAGTGATCATGGGACTTGGACGCAGTAGCCTAGGTGACTCCTATAGGCTATAGTCCTCGTTAGGGTCCTAACCCATACATAGGTAGAACAATATATTCAGATGTAATAAAGGTCAATATTAATAAGGCCTTTCAATAAAATAGAATAAGGCATATGTAAGAAGACCTAATAGAAGCTTCCGCTTCTAGAAGGATCTTCCTCTAGATGCTTATTTTGATAGACATATTTAGTATAAATAGGAGTTGAGGGTATGAGAACCCTAGCTTGGATATTATTGTAACAGAGCTCTGCTCAACTGGAGGTTTCCCCCTCAAAGAGGCTTGTGAACATTGCTTTCATATTCAAATTGTTATTTCTATTGTTATTCTTATATCATTTCAGTGCTATTGTGGTGATTTTTCTGGTTATATTGTTGTTATTATGCCATTTCTAGCATTTTATTTCTATTCTGCATACTTTTTATATCTAGTATATTACAAGTGGTATCAGAGAAATTTCCTTGGCAGAAATTGTTGGTAATTTTTTTCAAGGTAGAGACGTATTATGATGTCTTTAAGCTACAGAGATGTGTCATTACGTGCATAAACCCGCAGTTGAGGGATTCATACACACAGGAATACCAATGGTTCTTAAGCGCACATCTGTTGACCACCCTGGTAACCCCTATTGGTACCCCTTCGAATGGTAGCGCATCAGAAAACACCTGTGTACGGATTGGCCTAGATTTCCTGAAGCCCTCTTTATATAAACCGATCGGCCACCTGGCTTCTATAGTGCCATCGAGAACAACACTCAGGAAGATACTCTCTAGTACCTGGGTAGTCGGGTAGTATGGCTAAGGGTATGGTCTACCATCCTTACTTAGTGCCCTGAGATATTGGGACGAGTACTACTATTGGACCCCACACATATATCAAAGAGCTATAGCACAGGGCAAACCCTTGTCTGTAGAACCCTTGAATACCTAACCCTTGGGGAAAAAAACATAAAAAAATTAAAATAGACAAGATCTATTGCCGTGCAACTATGTTTGGGTTGCCAAGTAACTACACATTTCTTCCTGGTTAAGAATTTGGGCATTTCATCACTGCATTATTCTTCAAACCAGAGTATAACTCCGCAGGTGTTACAAAAAAAAAAAAAAAGGTCTGGAATTTTTTTCACCATTATTTGAGACCTACTCCATTGGATTCATCTCTTCACCCTTATCACATTCATACATATCATTTTTTGGAAAAAGTTTTTTGACCCCACCTGCCCCTTTTCGGTTCCCTCGTCCTCATGGCCCATACCCGTAGCCAAGAATTGGAAGTTCTCTTCAATACCTTGCAAACTAGTCTCACCAAGACCCACCAAGAAGTGAAACACCTCAGTGCCAATGTTTCCGCCATCAATACAACCATGTAGTCCTCAATGGAGGAAATCAAACAAGAACTGACCACCCAACTTGAATCTTTCTTTTCGTCACTCTGCACCAAGCTTCATATCCCTACAGATAACCCTTCCTTTGACGCACCTCCAAAGACTAAAGGTGAACATTCCTCTCATTCCCATAACTTTCAGCCCCATCACTTTCAACGTGACCTACGCCTTCCACGGGTGGATGTGACCAAATTTTATGGCTCGGACCCCACTGGTTGGGTAACCCAAATGGAACATTATTTCTCTTTA
>JZKD02S0913330.1:520103-533386 GCA_000966675.3 Picea glauca
TCGTATATCATTTCTGTGTATTGTGAAGATTATGCTGGATATTTCACTGTTATTCTATTATTTCTAGCATTTCGTTTCTGTTCTGCATATTTTATATATCTGGTATCTTGCACATTAGGACAATGCTGGTTCATTGGAGAGAGAGAGATTGGGCATGCCTGAGGGAGGCAGTGAGTGATGAGGAGCCAACGGTCTGTGACACTTTGGCAGCTTGTGGGTTGTTGAAGTTTTTTGAGTGTTTGCTAGTGCAGGAACAGGAGTATCTCTTGCAATTCCTGATTAGGATGTGGAGTCCAGATCTACATTTCTTTATGGTGTGGGGTAAGCATATAGCCTTCACTGCGGTGGAGGATGTATATTTTCTGACTCGGCTCCCTTTTCGGGGAACCCCATTACCGGCGGAGCCTGTAGTACCCGAGGATGGGCAGCTGGCTGTCTTAGCTTGGAGGTATCGTTCGGGGGATAAATTTATGTCGAGATCCATGGTGAGTATTGGGGCGATGGATGCCCTTGTGCATCGTTGCATGGAAGCAATGATCATGAGATTCTATGGGTCTCTCATGACTCAACAGATTAGTGGAGGTGAGCTGAGGATCATGGAGAGGGCACTAGCGGGTGAGCATTTTTCCTGGGGCTTGATGCTACATGCCAAGATGGTAGGGCAGCTTGACAAGTGTGGTGTTGCTGACTCGAGGGAGTTTTCCTTTGGGTCTATCTTGGTGGCATGGTTTTTGGAGAGGATGTCGACATTGTGCCCTAGAGTGTTGTTGGGCACACCTAGTGTGCGAGAGTCATGACTTAGGTGGTGGACGATGATCTTGGTTCATCACAGTGGTGGGGAGGGTGGCCATTATTTTACAGTCGAGGCTGCACAGGTGTGGCATTAAATGCCACAGATTATCCTCCAGTTTTCATACAGTGGGGTTGACTTCCGAGAGGACCCAGAGATGGTGTTTTACCCAGGTGAGGTGTTCGACCGAAGAGGTATGTGGATGTATTTTCTTTGAGGATTTGATATTTATATAGTATAGCATATATATTTTTATGGATGGATGATGATGCTATCATTTGTTTTTTGTGTGTGCAGATGTGGGGCCTTGCGGGCACAAGTTTTAGTTGGTTAGAACGCCAGCTCATCAGGGGTCGGTGAGACCTCCGCGGGGAGAGCCATGGGTAGGATAGAGACGATGATGAGATGATGCTGGGGCAAGGCCCATTGAGGATGAGAGAGTAGGCATGAAACACCATTTTGATGACCTTAGGGCAGGGCCTTCTCATGCTCCTCCAGTGGAGGCCAGGGGAGAATTCAAGGATATTTACCGCCACTTGGAGGCAGTACTATAGGGAGTGCCCAAGGGCATGTGGTCATGGATTCAGGATGAGGGAGTCCTGGAGCAGTGTGTGGGTGTTCTGGTGGTGTGGTGATTCATGGTTTGAAGAGAGGCTGTGGTAGGTGCGGTGATGACTGGGCGACTACCTCTAGGACATGAGGGATCCCTAGCTGGTGGGGCCCCTCCTCTAGAGAAAGGACAAGGTGGTGGAGCTCTAGAGGCGCCATGAGGGTCTCTATATATGTTTTTTTGTATTTATATAGGTCTGCGAGCCCATTTTTGTACATGGTGTTGTGACACTAGTTTTGTATCTATAGGGGTGAGGTGGTTCACCGACCTATGGATGGTTGTATATCTATGATTTTTTTGTAAACATTGATGGCACATTGACCGATATGTATATATATATATATATGGATATACATTTTCGGATCTTTGTTATGTTCACATGTGTTGATGTTTTTTAGTGCTTTTTATAAAGTCTAATCTATATACTGTGATAGACTATTGATGATTCATGCATGCATACTGGTATCTTGATGTGATAAATACCAATCTAACACTAGGTTAGCCATATTATATGCTATTTGATTAAATTGTTGTGGAATATGTGAAAATGTGATGGAATCAAAATGTCGAGATAAAATTCTAACTTGCAGGTATTTGCGGAAGAGGCAAGGATCACGAACATGGTACACATTGTTGAGCTGGAGGACAACCAGTTGAGAATTGAGTAAGATGATAAGGTGATGAAAATGGCAATGATTGGCCTCAGTGAGGAGGCCAATGATGACGATGTACTCTTCTTGGTTATTGGTTGTTGAACCCAAACATATGCCGCTAGAGTGGAGTAGCTCATGTGAGTGTGAATAGAGGGCCCAAGCGGCCAAAGCGAGATTCCGTGTCCAGCGGCTAGCTCCATCGGCGTAACCGATGTGGTAGGCCGATGGAGGAGGCATCTGTCAATACCATAAATGGTAGATTAGATGCAAGGCATGGAAAAAAGAAGATTAAAAACTCTACAAAAATGTACAAAAAGAAAAAGCCTAGTGTAAAATGGCTATGCTTAGGTGTAAAATTTCTTTAAGTACAAACCGTTGACGGGCTCTTTGAGAGGGTTGCCTTCAGGAGAGGCTAGAATGTATGTGCCTTTACTGGGGCAATGTTGGATGATGTAAGGTCCATGCCATAGTGACTCGAACTTGCCATGGTCGAGGGTATCATGAGCAATATCATAAGAAAGGACGAGGTCGCCTTCGTTGAATGAGAAAATGTTGACATGGTGATCAAAGGTGGCCTTTGACCATCTCTTGGTTGTCTCATTGTTCTGTAATGAGGATCGAAAATCCTCATCCAGTGATTCTAAGTTCAACAAACACTGCTCCATTGGAGCAGTGTCAGGTAATAGCTCAATAACAGTGTGTAAGGTAGGGATTTTACACTCGATGGGGAGAGTGGCCTCGACCCCATGAACGAGATGAAATGGTGTAAAACCAGTGGCAGTTTTAACTACTATGCAATAAGCCCATAGCGCAGAAAATAACATATGATGCCAATTGGTCTTATGTTTGTTAACCGTGCACTGCAACATGGTTTTGAGGACCTTGTTGAATGCTTCTACTTTTCCATTAGACTGAGGATAGCATGGGGAGGCGAACTTGTGGGAGAAGCCTAACCTAGATGAGAATTCGATGAAAATATCATTCTTGAAATGTTTCTCATGATCATAGACTAGTTGTAGTGGTACTCCAAAGCGGGAGATGACGTAGTTAAAGAAAAAATGTGTTGCAGTGTTAGCGGTGTTATTGAAGGTAGGCATGGATTCAACCCACTTGGTGAAGCAATCGACTACAATGATGATGTATTTGTGTCCATTGCTAGGCAGAGGGTTGCAAGTCATGAACTCTATGCCCCATTTGCAAAAGGGGCTGACAATAATGATTGGATGTAGAAGAGCAGGTGGTGCTCGTGCTTTGTTGGCATAAAGATGACATTTGTCACATTGCTTCATAGCGTGGATGCAATCATGAAACAATGTAGGCCAAAAGTAGCCGGTGCTAATGATTTTATGAGAATTGGACATCCCTGAGAGGTGGCCTCTGCAAGCACCGCTGTGGTAGTCGTTCAAGACTCTATCGGCCTCGTTGATAGTCAAACATCGACGGAGTATAGTTTCAACCACTCACCGATATAAGATATCACTGATAAGGAGGTAGCAGGGGGCCTAGTGACGAATACGTCGATGATCGTCCCGGGAGAGGTGGTTTCTGAATTTCTGTGTTCGGAGGTAGATGAGAAGATCGTCATACCAAGGATCATCCGAGGGGATGTGAAAGAGATGTTCATCGGGGAAATTGGTATTGACAGGGGTACTACTAGTATTGGAGGGGAACGCCATAATGAGTTCGGTGAGGACGAGGGCTTTATTTCTCTTGGGTGTTGAAAATTCGAGGTTGTACTCTTGAAGGATGACGATCCATCGAGAAAATTTACCATTAATTTGCCAACAACAAAGCAAGTATTACATGGGGTTGGAATCTGCTATGACTTTGGTAGTTCGAAGCAGAATATAATGGCGCAATTTCTGGACTGTGAGGACAACTGCGAGGGCCAGTTTCTCTTCGTGATTGTATTTCAGGGGTGTCCCTGAAAGGTTTTTACTAATGTAGTAAATTACATGCTCACGGTCATCATCCCCTATTTGGATGAGAACTCTTGCTACTAAGACAGCTGAGGCCGATATGTAAAGGATAGAGTCACGGTTATAGTTGGGTGGACTAATCAATGGGGTGCTGGAGAGTGTTTCTTTAAGATCATCAAAATCATTTTGAGCATGTTCATACAAATGGAATGGGATGTCGTGGCATAGCAAGCGAAGGAATACATGTGCACGAGTGGCATAATCTGGGACAAAGCACCGTAAAAAGTTAGCTTTGCCTTGTAGGCTTTGCAGTTGGTGTAAATTTCGAGGAGGTGGAATTTCTGTGATGGCTTGGACTTTGAGGGGGTCCATGATAATTCCATGTTGGGAAACAATGAACCCAAGGAGGAGCCCAGCAGTGACCCAGAACACACACTTGAGGGGGTTCAAGTAGATGTTGCACTGATGACACCTTTGGAAGATGATTCGTAAATCATCGAGATGCTGAGTGCGTTTCTTGGATCGAGTTGTGAGGTCGTCCAAGTATGCGAGGATGATATGAGCTAGATCATGAAATATGAATGTCATGGACTGTTGGAAAGTTGCGCCGGCATTTTTGAGGCCAAAAGGCATGACACAATATGAAAAAGTGCCCCAAGGGGTAGTGAATGCAGTTTTGTACTGATCAACTAGGTGAATTTGAATTTGGTTGTAGCCAGAGAAACCGTCCATGAAGGACAGAGCCTTGTGACCGGCGTAATCATTGATAATTTGGTCGATAAAGGGTGTTGGAAAGTTGTCTTTGGGATAGGCATGATTGAGATCACGAAATTCCATATAGACATGGATACTGCCCTATTTTTTGTTAATAGGGGCAGGGTTGGAGACCCATGACGTATAGGCGATGGGGTAGATGAACCCTGCAACGCGTAATTTGTCAATCTTGGATTTGATGGCCATTGCTTTGGATGGGTGGAGAGAACGTTGCTTTTGGCGGACAAGTGTGATATCAGGCCAGGTGTCTATATGATGTTCGACAATAGAGGGATCAAGGCTAGGCATCTCTGTGTATGACTAGGAAAAAATATCCCAGTATTCCTAGAAGAGAGCTTTGTAGGCGGTAATTTCTTCAGGAGAGCATGCGGCACCAATGGTGATTTCCTCTATAGTTCCATATTTGATGGAAATATCGATTTTGATGGTGGGGGAAATATTGGCCATATTTCCTTCTTCAAAAGCATTGGGGGCAGGGATAGGGTTATCGAACCAATCTATATGCCCGGATGGGAGAAAATATTTGGTTTCGACTGCATATATGGGGTTTTGGTTAGGAGGTATGAAGGCTTCCTCTGAAAGAAAGAGCACTCTGTGGTGGAGTGCATCCCATGGGAAATCGGGGGTAGTTAACTCCTCGAGGATGTCTTCGTCACAGTGGAAATGTCGAGAATATAGGGGATCTAAAGGAGTGACATCAATGACTGTTACTGTGTGGTTGTCATTTGGTGGTAAAGAAGAAGGGGAGGGGGGACAAAAGAGGATTGCGATGGTTCACTCGACATAAACCAAATATCGAGATACTATGGGTTAAAAATGGTAGTCGAGCGTAAAATTTACGTGGGAAAATGAACTAGAGAATTGGGGGGATTTGAAGGTAAATCCTCATATAAATCATCCAAGAAGCATGGAGGATTAGGGAGTTCCTTAGGCTTAGGATAAAGGATATGAAGAACCTCTGGTGATGGGGTAGGGTTAATCATTGATTCTGCTTGGGGGGGGGGGGTTGGTGTAGGATTTTTAATTAGGGCCATTTGGGGATGCCTGTATTCAATGATCATAGGACATTGGTATGTGAAATGATCTAATGAGTTGCAAATAGAGCAAGGGAATCTCATACGTTCGTTGAATGAGGCCATGACATAATGGATGTCAGTGATATGTGTTTGAGATGATGTGGATGGAGTGGGTTCTTGTTGAATGCTCTAGCGTACTGCCATTAGCGTCTACCGAAATTGAGGTAGTGTTGGACAATTGTGCATATAATGGCCATATTAGTAACAGATGGTGCATGCGAATTTGGTTCGTAGTCCTTTGCTACTTGTGGTAGGGGAGATAGTGGTAGTACTTGATGAAGTGACAAGGGGTGTTGGTGCTCGAGGGAGTTGAATCAGATTGCGTAGCTCAGGTAGAGATGGGAATTTGTTGGTGGGGTGTTTGTCCTGCTCGCATAGAGCGCATAGAGGTTGGATGCGAGGGGGAAGGGGAGAAATGGGATCTTTCTTCTTTCGTTTGCCCCCAGTTGTAGCGGTGGTGTTAGCAAGTGGGGGTGGTGGTGGTGCGGTGGGGGTAGGTACCAGAATCTGCATCAAGATTCCTTCTGGTTGGGGAGGGAGGGATGGTTTAGGGACTAGATACCAGATTGGGATTTCTAGCACCATATTGGGAAGGGTAAGTGTTGTGGCTATTTGGAAAGCTTGTATGCCTAGTGGAGGGTAAAAGAAAGGGATTTGAGTAAGGGCTTGCGGGATTGTCTCCCAAGACGGGATTTGACCTTGGGGTAAGGTGCAATGAGGAATAGGTGAAGCTAGGGGTTTTTTAGGGAATTTCTGAGGAAGAATCTCTGTGACTGGTGGGACATCAGATGTAAGAGAAGCCTCATTGGGAGGAAGGGTGTCTCTAGTTTCAGTTCCTTTGGATGAAACGACTCTTACCTATGCTGAAGGATGGATGAGCAGTGGTGCTCCATGGTATGTCCCTACCAAGGATGGGTCTTTGAAAATTATGGGGCCCATCTCGATGAGTGGGTAAGTATCGAGATTAGTGTGGATGAAAGGGAGGATGTTATCGATGTTGGCAGAAGGGTTAGGCTCATAATGTGAAACCTGATCGATGGTAATGATCTTCCCATTACGGGGGAACATCATGGTTCGAAACACGGAAGAGGAAACTACCTTCATAGCATACATGTAGCTATGACTGAACAAGATGTTGTAATCGAGTCGGGCATCAATAACTTGAATGCCAATAAGAATGGTTTTTCCCCCGAGTTTGACAGGGACATTTTGGAAGAGCCCTTCGGGAGAAGATGGTTGTCCGTCATAATCTCTTAAGGTAATGGCAGATGGTATGAGTTCGGGGGAACCAAGTTTCTTCCATATGGATTTGGACATGATGTATGTGGATGTACCTTCATCAATGATGCATCGATGAACTGTAATGTTCTAGATTTTAACTAGTATTTGAAAAGAAACGAGAGCAAGGAGGCGAGGTTCTCCACTATCGAGATCAAATGTGATGAGTCAGGTATCAGCAGGGTCGACTACCCCCAAGGAGGAAAGTAAGGACTTCTGCTGAGTGGGACAAGATTGAAGGACTTCTAAGACTGACATAGTGGTAGGAGATTGTGCCAAGTCATCAACAAGACTATAATTATGAGCCACCCTAGCCTGAGGGTTGTGGACATTCCTACATAATGGGATGAGAGGAATACGAAGGGGTGTTTCAGTATTAGGGTGAGGAATCATCAAAGGGGGTCTAGTTGTGACTGGGGGTTCTTCCGAGGTGGTGGGAGAAGACTTAGGGGGTGCACTGTATTGACGTCTGTGCATTTGTAGAAGAACTTCTTCCTCACTAGTGAGGAGGATAGTGCAATCTGCAAGACTTCCCGGATTGGGATATTGTCCCATTTGTGGCAGGGTAGGTTGCATATTTTGTTGGATGTTCATTACCCCTTGGTGTGGAATGGGGTTTTGCAGCACAGCTGGGGGTAGTTGCTACACATATTGTTGTGGGGCCTGCTGAGGGGTAGGTGGTGCTAGAGGATGTGGTCCATTCATAGAGTCTTTCATCCATTTAAATTCAGTGATTTGGGGGAAATGGTGAGTGTAATGGCCAAACTCGCCGCAAAGGGCATAGGGGAAGTTTGTTCAGAGATTGTTGTTATTCTTCCCTTGGAATTTTTGATTGCCCCCTTGAGGATTCTGGTTCTCTTGATTCTGGTTGCCCCCAATAGGTTAGTTTTGTTGGGGATGATTTCCTCCTTTCCCTGGATTATTATTGTTCCAGTTTTTTCCTTTCTTTTTGGCATTATTCGACTGATGGGTCAGATTTTCCATATTTAGTTGTTCAAAATTTTGATATTGCTAAATGGGAGATGGGTGAACAAAATTGACCCCAGTGTGTGGGTGTCCTTGTGGTGGATCCATGGGTTGTGGAGGGCCAAGAAATGGAAAGTACAGATTATGTTGTGGCAATGATTCATAAGGTACATAGGAAGGCAAGGTGCTTTCACTAGTGCTTAGGGTATAAGCTGAGGTAGAGGGAGTACCAGAATTTGGTTGGATAGGTGGGCATATTGTGGGTGCCGGAGGGGGTCCACTTATGGGTGGAGGAAGGGCAATAGGGTATGGTTGTTGATAAGGGGGAGGAGGATAATAAGGGAGTCTTCCATATACCGGTAGATATTGAGGTGTTCCATACATAGGTGGTTGTTGGGGTTGTGTATTGTGGTGTGTGGTGTTACCTATCAATTCATCCACTGAGTGAGACATCCCAGGTTTGTCTTGGCCAAATGGTACGAGTCTCAGAAGGTCAGGTAGTACTATGTATAAGTATCCTGAATGTGAATAGATGAGGTTATATTGTTGGGCTTTGCTGATGGATTCTTCTTCAGATTGGGGGAAGGTGGAAGCCACATCTTTACCGAGGAGAGAGACAAATGATCTGAGAAACCAATCAAGGAATTGTTATTTGGTGGTTTTTGCTTTGCATAAACTACGTCATCGATGCCACTCGTGAATGTGGTCAGCGATATGTGTGGTTGAGGATTGTTTAAAATCAGAGAGTAGTTCAAGACCATTGTCATGGTGGATTGGTAATTGAAAGAAGGTAAAAAATGCTTTGGCCAAAGATTCTAAAGTCGCATGGGACCCCAATTTTTCGTCTACATACCACTTGGCTAATGGGCCAGTGAGTGTGCATTGGAATAACCTTAGTCAGATGGAATCGTCCATGATGTTGTTTGAAGAGAACCATAGGTGGAAGGTCATGACATGGTTTCCAGGGTCGTTTCTTGCCTTTCCTTCAAACTTGGGGATGTCTGAAGGTAGTTTGGTAGGCATTGCAAGCCATGTAGGGTCATGCAATATAGGATCATTTGTGAGTTTTCTCAGATCCGGTATGTTGAGGGAAGCCAAGTATGGCATCTAGAGTGGTGGCGGAGGATTAGTTCCAGCCATAGTGTGAGTGTTTCATGTACCTGACCCATGAGGGGGGTTAGGTGGGGTTGTACTTCCCCCTTGGGAAGAAGTTTTCCCCTCACTTCCGTGTAAAGGAGAGTGAGTGGATGGTTGACCTTGGGAAGTGGACCCAAGTAAAGTGGAACCATGCAAAGATGATCCCAGGACAATTTCACTCACAGGGGTGTGAGAAGGTGAAGTCGATGAGTGGGCAAGACTAGGAACTCCCCCTAGAAGAGGAGGGAGATTTAGCAAACGTCTGGAACAACAGGGATTCTGTGGGTACCCTACGATGTCTGAATAGCTAAGTGGATGTGTGCAAATGGTGATGAGAGCAATGAACAAGAGCCTTTGCTGTAATTTCTTGAACCTTCACAATATATTTCACAATCAAATGTAATCACAGGGGCATCATACATAAAATATTTTGATAAATAAGCATATATGTGGATAGGTGGATTTTGTCTACATGGGAGAACAAAGAAAACAAATGCTCGAGTCCTGAAAGATGTAACGTCCTTCCTCTCAAATAGCACTGGACCTTCCAATAACACTCAACAGTGGGGTCTAAAGCCACCAGAAGAGGAACTAGTGAAGGATAAAGTAATCAGTTATAATGAGGGGTAGAGGGTGCATATCCTGAAAGAGCTGGCGATATTTCCCAATATCCACACAAAATCTGATCAAGGTGTAATTGCAGCCCACAACTTCCACCTGGGTAGATGTCCTAAATTTTGTTCACTAGGTACCTCGGTCAAAGTTCAGCATTTAGATTTTTAGCCTCAGAAATAGGTCACGAAATGGATCCCATCCAAGAGGTGGGTGCGTCAAGGGGACGCACAGAACAACCAGACCTCAACCTTCAACCCTTCATGGGTATCTCCCTGCCTCATGGTGTAGGAACACTTGACTTGGAGGATTTGAAAGTTCCCTATTTGTCAACTGCTACTATTTTGATGATGTGAGAACTAGATAATGGGGAGTTATTTGGATGCCTATCCCTGAAATCCTACCTAGACTAAAATATTTCTTTTGGTAGCTCCTGTGGAGGAAAACTTAGTGAAATTTTAGAAATATTTTAGGTGTGGTTGTTCGAGAGATTGGGGGTGTGAACCAACCTCGTTGAAATTAAGTGGGAGTGGATAGTCTCATCAAGAAAAGGGTGGGGCATTTTAGAATCCTGTTGGAGGAAACTTACTTCAACGTCCACGATTTCTAGATGAAACTATGTGAGTGATTGGTGAACTTTGTGTGTGAACAAGTGAAAGTGTGCCAATTTTTAATAATTTAAGTGTCACCTTGTTGCATGTGGACTTTGCTTGGTCCTTACAAGTCTTGATTACCTAAGTTACTATGTGTCATTGGTATAGCCTTGCGGAATTTTAAAGTCCCTAGGAAACTAGCATGTGGACAATAGGGTCCTTACTATTCCTTTAACTCCCTATTGTGATTTGATCTAAGAAATCTTTGAAAATATCCTATATTGTGCACATGTGGGAATGTATGGGCCAGTTACAAAACCTTTAAACTTCCCGACTCATTTAATCTAAGAAAGTAAATTTCAACACTATCCTATATTTGTAGCATGTGGGTATGTATGGGCCCTTACAATTTTAAGATGTGTTTGAAAAATAAACTAAGAGGAGTCCCGAGGGCTTGTTGTCCTCTCCTAAAGATTTTGTCTTTTTAAGGGAGATGAAATTTTCCCTCAGTCTCTTTCTGATTCTCAAGATCGCTTTGGGGTGCGAGAGAAGAGCATACTCAACGATTGATATCCAATTTCTGGTTCCAATGCAAGTTTTATATGTGATGTAGAATGATTCCAACTTAAACTCTTAGTCAAAGAAAGCCATCCATGTGAAAAAATGAAAGAAAAAGTGGAAATAATGATTTTAACCCCCTAAGTGCCTATGTTTTGACTAATCCCTTTATATGGAGAGGGAATTTAAGTGTGGTGCATATTACAATGTGCATGGAATCAGTTTCAAGAAGGCTATGGGCCCTCCACAGATCACAAAAAACCTTACAATATTTGATTTTCTGGACAGATGCGTTGGTCACATAGTAGACAGAGGCGCTTTGAGCGACAATGCGTGAATGGAAAACGACTGATGGGCATAGGTGCATAGGAGCCTCTGAGCAATGTAGTGGGTTTGACGCATGTGCGCTGAATATGAGCCCATGGGTCAAAAAATCTGCGCACACCTGGGACATGTCCGTGAAGAAAATTCTGGATGAAACTCTCTCAACTCAGCTTTGAATTTGGCTTTCTACAGGCTGGCTTGGGCCAGTTATAGTCTTTGGAAGTTAAAGAAACAAAAGGAAGAGATAAAATAACCCAAATGGGGTAGGAAATTGATACCTTTCCCCAGTGGAGTCGTCAATTTGTTGCGTCTCTTTTGTCACCTAAATGAGCAAAATAGAGATGCTTACAAGCCCAGTTGGGTCATCTAGGCAAGACAACAGTGAATGCAAGAGTTATAAATATCAAGCATATGATATAAACAAAAGACTAAGCTAAGAATAATAAAAGAAACTAAACTAGAGTGCATAAGGACATTAGAACAAGAAATAGACAACATTCATGCCACCAATGGAAAGGATTGTATTAGTGGAAAGAAAACACCATAGAGAAATGGAGACTTATGGGTCCCCTCTTCCTCCAAGGGAGGGATATTGAACCCGCAAGATTGAGCTCTTCTTACAACTAGAAAACTTGAAGGAAATGGTGAAAGAATCCCAAGCTCATTCACTCAAGAGGTGATGTGAATAGCTCAAATGAAATGATGCTTGTATGCTCTTGGCAAGGAAAGAGGATCCTCCAAGAGAATATAGGCAACATAACAATACAAATGAATTCCTTGAAAATGTAGTGCACCCATGGCCTCTTTTTATAGCATAGCTTTGAGGCATTATTCAAGCAAATTTTAGTGTGAACAAGGAGCCCTTTAGGGCACCCTTAGGTCTTTGACCAACCCCCCATTCAGATTCATCTGAGATTTGGGTGTCAAATCAACTTGGAAGATGAACTAGAAGTGGATGGAAGGTCGACCAATATCATAAATGCACCATTCTGAGGGGTGCCCAGTTTTTTGTGTCCATAGTCACGCTTCGTGGACATGTGCACTTTTCTTGTGCTTCTAGATGGTGCATGTGGGTGCGCTTCCTGTGTAGTCTTAGTGCGTGCTGATTTAATTACAGGTTGTATATATTTTGGACCTTTTGGAAATGCATATTTTTGGTCCATGGATGAACTAATAGATGTTTTTAGATGCTGGATTCTTGTAACCATTTGCGGACAATATTTCAGTGATAACACAAAGTTTTCCTTTTATGGGCAAAAGCGGTCTGTCCAAAAACATAGGTAGAGGCCAACCAAGTTGTAGAAATATGGTGCCCCTTCAAATATCCTTTCCCTGTCCTCCAGGTTGTAGAATATTATTGTAAAGAAACCTTTGGAGCTCAGCTGAAGCTCATAGTCTCCCTTGGGGTTCCACCACGCCTTGATCCAGCGAGCTAGGTCTTTTTTTGTGGGCTAGAGTCCTAGGAATTTTCCTATGAGGGAATGGTCTCGCATGAACTGTGTATGATCCCCTATCCTGGTGGTTTTGATGATGTACCTAGGTGGAACCGAGGCTTGGGGGATGCATTTTCTGGGTATCCAGACTCAAGCTACTTTTGGATGCGAGGACTCAGCCTCTGTGTTCGATTCTTTGCTTATTTCCATCTCTTCCTGCATGTATTGTTCTCGTAAGTGTGATGGCGGCTCAAAGGATGGTCGACACACTCGCAAGTTTTTTGGATCATTGGCGGAAACGTTTTGGTAAGAGGGGGCTTTCGCCCCCCCTTCTTCTCCCATTATTTTGAGGTGGTCAGTGCAACATGGTTGAGTCAGTCAGCATGTACCAAGGGAGTCAGAGAAGGTTCAGAACTGATGTTGTAGAGCCGAGCATGAAGAAACCCTAACGTTGCAGAGTTCCCAGATTCAGGATGTAATATGTTTACCGTGTCTATTTATGTTACCCTTTGGAGCCCATTGGGATAATAATGAGTGTTGACATTAAACAAATTCCATAG
>JZKD02S0913330.1:558043-577090 GCA_000966675.3 Picea glauca
ACTCAATGCAAAAAGGTGAAGAAGGTTACAAGATCCAATCAACAAGGTGTTTATTCCTCAAAAAGATAGATGTCAATGTTAAAAGGGAAGACAAATTGACTCACTAGATCATTCAACAGAAGGGCCTCAGAGGCAAACCCTAAAAAATGCAATTATGGAGGGTTTTTTGGCCAAAAGGAGGCTGGCGCTCTGTTGCCAAGGGAAAAGAGCGTTATAGCGCTCTGTGCAAGGCTGCTAGAAGCGTTGGCGCTCTGATAACACTATGCCATGGGTGCCAGGGTCTAAAAGTCCCAGAAATGTCAAGAAAATTCAAAAATTGAAGTTCTAACTTGACACAGATGTTGAGTATGATGGGACAAGGAGCCAATAAGCTCGTGAAACTAATCAAAGAGGGGTAAACCAGGTCTGAAACAATCAAGGGATAGAACAAGGTCAATGAGGATAAAAATCAACACAAAAGGTTTCGATTCGAGGCTATCTCCCCAGTGGAGTCGCCAGTTTCTGTTGTAGGAAAATCTGCCTGTGGACAAGTAGATCGACCTCTAGAGCTTGAACTTAACCCTAGACAGAAAAATGCTTATCATGGACAATGAATTCCTTTCAAATCTATCTAAACTAATGCATGAGAAAGGAGAGTAACAAAAGTACCTTTTAATCGACGTTTGTCCCTGCACGCTCCGAGTTGCGCTCCAATCCTTTGCTCCTCGCTGAGAGCTATGGACAAAACAAGATATGACCACTTCCTACTCTATTGACATTAGCTTGAAAACAAATCTATCACTTAAATGATAAGTTCATGTGACATTAGACACAAACTAGAAAGAAACATGCCAAGCGTGTCATATTAACGAGAATAACAACAGCGGTACTTACAATCGTAGATGCGAATGCGACAGCTTCGTCAAGTCCTCTTCGTCTAATCCTTGCCTGAAAGATCCACAACCTGGATGACAACAACTTCACTGATCAATCTCCTTTGGCTGACTGTAAGTTTCCTCCAAGATCATAAGTTTCACATATTCATTCTTTCCCCCTTTTCACCATCATAGAGCCTGTTTATATAGATTAGGAAGGGCCTAACCTCTTGAGTTATGTTTAGAACCAGTTGGGAACCTTCTCCATGGATCAGGGATCTGTTGATGAGAACAAGAATTCGAGCACAATTGCTTCCTAATCTCGAATGTTCCTCCCCTTATTCTTCTCAACGGGCTAACAATTGACCCAGATTAGGGAGCGCTCTTCCAAAAGGGGTATCAGAGCGTTGTAGCGCTCCTGTTGTGCCTTGGGAAAGCACCAGTGCTCTTAAGGTGAGCAGCGCTCCTCCAGAAGGGCCTAAGGGGCGTTATAACACTCCCTGAATCATAGCAGAGAAGTGTCAGCGCTTCTGCAGCTATAGTAGGGGAGCGCTCCCCTTCCAAATCAGTGTTTCAGGGCCTCTTTCAGGTGTCAAGAGCTATTTTATTCCAGTGGATCAGTTCTTGATCTTCAAATCAGTCATATGAGGTGTCATAAGTGCCTCCTTAGTGTCGTTATCACAGCATCATCTCTGAACATCGTTTGCGACACTAATGATTAACTTGCGACACTTGCGAGAGTTGATAGGGAAGATGCGACACTTACGACGACTGATAGGGACAATGCGACACTTATCCATCTGAGCAATTTCGACGTGTAACAGCCTCAACCCACTTAGTAAAATAATCTATGACCACGATAATGTGCTAATTCCCCCCAACCGAAGTTGGGTTGCAATCCACAAAATCCACCCCCCACTTGGTGAAGGGACCGAAGGTAACGACTGGATGGAGAGGGGATGGATGCGAATTCATTTTTTGAGTGAACACTTGGTAGGGGTGACACTTATTAACCACTTCAATGCAATATTTAAAAACAAACAGCCAAAAATAACTGTCTCGCAAAATTTTCTGGGTTGTTGCAAGCCCAAATAGATGACCACCACAAGCCCCACTATGGTAGTCATTTAGAACAGACTCATCTTCTTCGTGAGTCAAACAATGATGCAAGATATTGTCTACTCCTCAGAAATACAGAGTGTCACTGATGATAAGGTAGTTCCCAGCTTGGTATCATATACATCGTTGGTCATCTCATGAGAGATGCTGAGGGAACTTCAAATTTTGATGATAGACAACAATATATCCATACCAGGGGTCTGATGATGAGACAAGTAAAATGTGTTCATCCGCAAATGAATCAACATGAATAACATCCTCATCTAACCAAGGGAAGTCAAATATTAACTATGCAAAAACTAGTGACTTTTTGGACTTCGCAGAAGTGAAATAGAGATCAAATTCTTGTAGAATGACAATCCATTTACTGTACTTTCCCCCTATAATACGCCTAGTAAGGAAGTATTGAAATGGATTGACATTGAAAACCATAGTATTTTTGCAAAGAGATATATAGTGTCGTAATCATTGATCTGCGTGAATGACAACCAAAGATAGCTTTTCAACATGAGAATATTTGAGTTCAGGGTCAACTAAGTTTCGATTAAGATAGTAAATGATGAGCTTACGGAGATTGTCATCCTCCTGAACCAACACCATACTAATCGTCTCTTTAGACACAACAATATAAAGAAAGTAATCTCTACCGTAGTCTGGAGACTTTAGTAGAGGCGTCGATACCAAGGATTTCTTCAAAGCATCGAAGGATTCCTGGGCGCACTCATCCCAGATAAAAGTAGTTTCCTTCTTTAAGAGACACATGAAACCCTTAGCAATATTGACATAGTTCACTATAAACCATCGTAAAAACTTAGCTTTCCCCTATAAAACTTGAAGTTGACGAATAATGCACAGGGGAGGCAATTAGGGATGATTTTAAGGATGGAAATTTATTTAAAATGTAGAAACCTTGGTGAATCTTACTAATCCTTCATATTCCAACTATAAATGTTTGGAGAATTTTTTGTAAAAATATTCAAATTTCTAAGGATTTTATATAGTTTATATAAAATTTTGGTGATTTTTAAGGTAAAATAATTTTGTCCTTTATAAGTTGGGCGAATCTTTTTTTAGGAAAAACCATGGAAAATTAGCCCATGAGAGAAATTTAGCCCCTAAAATCATCTGTGGAGGCAATCGAAGTATTGCCTTAACCTTTAATGGATCTACCATGATCACAGTCTCAGAGACTAAAAATCCTAGAAGTCGACCTGGCCTAATGCAAAAGATGCATTTATAAGGGTTCAAATGGATGCGATAATGGTGACATATTTCAAAAATTAGCCGAAGGTGTTTAGGGTGATCCACTCTCTTACGGGAGTGAGCAGTGAGATCGTCAAGATAGGCTTTGACTATATGCTTGAGATCGTGAAATACAAAGGTTATATCTCATTGGAAGGTTGCTCCGGCATTCTTAAGGCCGAAATACATCTTCCTATATGTGAATGTACCCCAAGGGAAAATAAATGCTTCTTATGTTGGTCTTTGGGCTTAATCTGAATTTGGTTATACTTTGAAAATCCATCCATAAAAGAAAAAAATTCACTTCCCGAACTTTCATCGAGAATATGATTAATGAAGGGTGTCGGGAAATTTTCTTTGGGATAGGATTTATTCAAGTCATGAAAATCCATGCATACGTGGATGGTTCCTTGCTTTTTATTCACAGGAATGGGATTCAGTCAAGGGAACCTGGTAGATAAATCCAGTGTTAAGCAGTTTTTCTACCTCTGCCTTAACAATAGGGGCCTTCCTAAGATTGATAGCGCTAAGTCATTGTCGAACAAGCTTAGCTTCTAGGTAGGTTTTAATCTCATGTTGAAAAATTTAAGGGTCGATTCCCAAAATATCTTCATATGACCAAATGAATACATCAAAAAATTCTTTGAAGAGCTCGGTGTAGATCATAATATCTTCCGGCGAATAATCTGCACCAATGTATACATTTTCAACCATGCCAGGAATACAAGAGATATCGATCGTGACAGTGGGAGATATACTCGCCATGTTTTCGTTGGCATAAATGTCATGCATATCAAATGGAACTATGACTTGACCGACTATCTCGCTCAAGGATGATCTAAAATCATCTTGTTCGATTCTGGGAAGCTCTAGGAGAAAATAAGAGTGATGATGCATATCATCTCATGGCCTGTTAGAACCATTCATGGCCTCTATGATAGTTTCATCTGGAGGTAAAGTCTCATCGATGAATTCATGTGAACAAGATGATGAAGTGGCCCACATGGGATTTAGAACATGATCCTCCTCGTTCATCTACGAGGTAACATGATTTGGATCAACAGAAGAGTCAATAACAACCTGATACGCTATCTCTGCTGCTGATAGTGGCATGGCCATTCCAGTATGTGACTGACCTTCACAAGATGCAGACAAGGAAGGTAGGGTCCAATGATCTTTAAAATACAAAGTACAGAAAGGAACAAACCTCTTTGATGAAGCATACCTAGTGGACATGGCATATATATGATGAACCAGTTCCATGAAGCCAAAGGTACCCATAAGGGATGAATAGATTCTGACACTGATATTCTCAGTTGTCGGCTTAGAATTTTCGATCATGGTGATCGATGGTCCAACCGATGCATTGGATCTAGCGTACACAAAGGACAACTGGTCAATTTTCATGATATTCTCATCGTGAGGAAAGAAATGAGTGTGAAATACGAATGATACAATTGCAGTCATAGAATAAGTCCAATTTCATCCTAGTAATAAGTTATAGTCTAGGGGTGCATCAACCACCTTGACATCCACCTCTATTGTCTTCCCACCTAACTATCCTAGGAAAGCAGGAAGAATATCGTGAGGGTAGAAGGAATGACCGTCAAAATTGGTCAACATGGTCGGAGATTGAGAAAGGCTCGGAGAGCCGAGGGCTTTCCAACAGACCAGGGACATCACACATGTTGTAGCGCCTTCATCAACAATAGTATGTTTGATGGTATACTTTGAGTAACCAACATGGATTTATAATTCCACATGGTAAGGCAAGATAGGCTTCACATCTGTGACGTCAAACTTGATAAATTTAGAGCCACAAGGATATAGAGCTCCTAACGCAGATAGAAAGGAATTCCTCTGTGAAGGAAATGTCTGGAGTACCTCTAGAGTTGACATCGCACAAGGGGTTTGACCTAGGTCCTCAATAATAGAGTAATTTTGGGCGGCTCTAGCATCAGGATTGTGGCTAGAGAGCTTGAGTACTCCTTTCAAAATACGAGGAGAGGGCTATGGTTTTTTGATCTGTAAAGGTGTCTCCGGAGGAGGGGGAGGATCTAGACCAGGTAAAGTATGTGAAGAACTTTAATCGTGAAACAGAGTGGCTACATTAACCTTAGAATTAACCTTAGAATTAACCCGAGTCATCATTAAAACTGCTCTCTAGTACACGATATTAATTTCTTCGAATTGATGTGCAAGCCCTTGGTAATAATAATGTTAGAAGATAAGTTCCTCTCAGTGATCAAGACAAGATTGTTGATGAATGTGACCCCATCAATTACATCAGTTTTAAGAAAGAGAGAGGGAAAAAATTTCCAAAATAGCACAATTAATTTTCTGCAAATTTTGCCTTAAGACTCATCTTGAGTCTTGGCCCCTGGGGTGCCTCGACATCGTTCCAACAACAACCTGAAACATCTCGAGGGATAACAAATTGCACACTGTTTATATGCACTTACGCTAAATTGTTGCTGCTTATTTCAATACTTGATTTGAAGATGTATTTTAAACTAATATACCACTATTCATAATATGGGCACCAACCTTGTTGTTAGGTCATTCTCTACATCATCAGCAAAAGCATTTGGGACTTTTTCTTCCCATTGCAATCGCTTATGTATCCTACATAAAGGGTCTCTTTTGGAGGGCATGATCCGCCCTTCCCATCTTATAAAATTTGAGAACAACCCAAAACCCTAACTCCATTTGTGCATCCTCAAGTTCGTTTTGAGAGAAACTCCAAGTCATCTATCAACTTTTCCAAGCTTTTTAACTACTATTGATGAGTCATCATTAAACCTGCTCTCTAGTACATGATATTAATTTCTTCGAATTGATGTGCAAGCCCTTGGTAATAATAATGTTAGAAKATAAGTTCCTCTCAATGATCAAGACAAGATTGTTGATGAATGTGACCCCATCAATTACATGAGTTTTAAGAAAGAGAGAGGGAAAAAATTTCCAAAATAGCACAATTATTTTTCTGCAAATTTGGCCTTAAGTCTCATCTTGAGTCTTGGCCCCTAGGATGCCTTGACATTGTTCCAACAACAACCTGAAACATCTCGATGGATAACAACTCGCACACCGTTTATATGCACTTACGCTAAATTGCTGCTACTTATTTCAATACTTGATTTGAAGATGCATTTTAAACTAATATACCATTATTTATAATATGGGCACCAACCTTGTTGTTAGGTCATTCTCTACATCATCAACAAAAGCATTTGGGACTTTTGCTTCCCATTGCAATTGCTTATGTATCCTATGTAAAGGGTCTCTTTTGGAGGGCATGATCCACCCTTCCCATCTTATAAAATTTGAGAAAGGCCCAAAACCCTAACTCCATTTGTGCATCCTCAAGTTCGTATTGAGAGAAACTCCAAGTCATCTATCAACTTTTCCAAGCTTTTTAACTACTATTGATGAGTCATCATTAAACCTACTCTCTAGTACATGATCTTATTTTCTTCGAATTGATGTGCAAGCCCTTGTAATAATAATGTTAGAAGATGAGTTCCTCTCAATGATCAAGAGAAGGTTGTTGATGAATGTGACCCCATCAATTGCATAAATAGCAATAAAAGCATCTATAGTTTGTTGTGGATCAAATGGTAAAAATGGTTTTTATGGATACAATAAAAGCAACTATAGTTTGTTTCGCAAGCCCTTGTAATAATAATGTTAGAAGATGAATTCCTCTCAGTTATCAAGATAAGATTGTTGATGAATGTGATCCCATCAATTGCATGAATAGCAATAAAAGAAACTATAGTTTGTTGTGTATCAAATGGTAAAAATGGTTTTTGTCAATACAATAAAAGCAACTATAGTTTGTTGTGATTTAAATGGTAAAAATAGTTTTTGTCAATACCATCAATGCCTTCGAAATTATTGGGATGGTAAAAATGGTTTTTTTTGTCAATACCATCAATGTCTTCGAAATTATTGGGTGAAATCACAAAAAGGAATTTCAAAAGAACATGCATGCACATGAAGTCACATGGCCTTGGATAAACATGATAGAAGAGATCATAATCAAATCAAAGAGATGAAACTCCGTCTACATCTTGATCCAAGGAAAAAATTTCTAGCTCTATAAAATGATATGTCTCTACACCATATAAAAGAAAGTGGACTATCACAATGCCAGAATTCTTAACATGGACTGGTCCCACGTATGTTGACACGTAGATAAAACTAATGACGAGGTTGTTTTAAACAAATTTTATTTTATTAAATTGAGGTAGCCCATAAACGCTTCAGTTGGTTAGATCTAGAAATGCCCTAACGACTCAAACCGCTCACCAAACATTGTTTAACGATCAACGAACAACGGTTCAATGGAGGAAAATATTTGGAGGTATGATTGGAGTAGTGTAAGGTTATCTTTCATTTTACCATTCATACTTTATTCATTTTCTGTACATAGGTTTGATGAAGTTGTTGATAGCAGGGAATATTTTGCAAAGTGGCAGAAGGAGCAGAGAAAGATAAATTTTTTACGTTTGAATATTTTGCAAAGTCTGTTGTGTTTTACGTTTGAATTTTTCATTGCTAATCAATTTACTTATATGTAGATAGTTTCCTTGAATTTCACCCGTATCGCTCCATTAAAAATTTGATTTGATTTTCGTCTTTCTCTTTCTCCTATACTTGACTATTCTATTATATGAAGCTGATTTTATCTATAATGGTTAAAGACTACTCTACTCCAAATTTACACAAAGACTTAAAAGCTTAAAAAATTCAAAAAATGTATGGAGATTATGTCTAAATAAAATATTAAACTTTAATTTTCCACTATGAGTTTATTTTTTTATTTTTTTCAGTTGAATTGATTCTTTATTTCACTTAATATGTTTTTAAAGATAACAAAGAAACACAAATACATTATTTTATACATTTTTATTTATTTATTTTGTATATAGCTATCCTATTTCTTTGCTTCAATTTTTTTTTGTTTTAGTAATTGAAACATTAAAATAAAAACATAGCATTCCATTTCATTAACTTTGACATTTGAAACAAGATACAAGAATCATTATATTAGCAAGTTTGTTTATATTTCGTTTTAGCACTTTCACTTTAATTGTTCACTAACTTTGTTTAAATTATATGTTTTTATTTATGAGCTTAAAATAGTTCGTGTTAATATTAATTGATTTGTTTACTAATTTATAAAATTTTAATAATTTAAAAGAGAAGAAAAGATTCATTTAATTATACTCTTTAGGGTTTTTTTTTGTAAATACCTAACTAGCTAGTTAGTTTAGATAGTTCAATTTTCTTTCTTAAGTTTTACTTACATTTGTAATTTCAAACTAACTTTGTTTAATTTACAAAATAAAATACAAAATAATATAAGTTGCAAAAATACAATGCAAATCAAATATTGCAAAATCATAAAAAAAATATCCATTCTTAGATTCTTGGGTTTAGGGGTCTAATGTGTTTTATTTCCAAGGCATAAAACTTAGGGTAACATTCCCAAACTTAGGGTAACTTTGAGATATTGGTTTCAAAACATTCTTGTTTCGACATAAACACATGACATGCCCAATTCTTAACCAAAATTGTTCTTCTCATCAAGATCTTTCTAATGGGATATTGTGCACCCCAAACATAGTTTGTATGTGAAAGTTGCATCCCTCGGAAGTTAACATATCAACTAGACTCCTTGGGGCCCACATTCCTTTTGGCCACTTAGGGTTTAGTCCTTTATTAAAAGACCATATTGGCCTATTGGGAACAAGTGTATCCAAAACCTCTCCCTCCAGAGAGAAGCTACCACCATTCTAGCTAGTTTGTATTTCTTTTCATTTCATAGTCTTTTCCAATTTCATTTATTAATATAATTTTGTTCACACTATATTATTGTTCTCTTTGGAATGTTTATGTGTGTGTGTTTTCATTCATATTCCCGCATTTCATTTCATTTTCTATAGAATCTATATTAATAGTATCAGAGCAATATGTTATTTGTTATTTATTGACACATGTCCCCAATGTTAGGGACCTAACCCCTCACATAGGTAGAATAATATATTTCTATGTAATAAAGGTCAATATTAATAAGGCCTAGCAATAAGGAAGAATAAGTCCAATGTAAGAAGACCTAATAGAAGCTTCCGCTTCTATAAGGATCTTCTTCTAGATTACTCTTTTGATGGACATATTTAGTATAAATAGTAGTCGAGGGTATGAGAAGTTTTGTCTTGGATATTATTGTAATAGATCTCTTCTCTATTGGAGGTTGCCCTCTCAAAGAGGCAAGTGAACACTTCTCTCAGTAATCAAAGTGCTCTTTCTGGTGTTATTTTGCTATCATTTTGGTATTATCGTAGTGTTGTTCTGGTTATATTGTTGTTCATATTCCATTTCTAGCTATTTATTTATGTTCTGCATACTTTTTATATCTGGAATATTACAAGTGGTATCAGAGCACCTTCCTCGGAAAAAAATTGTGGGTTAAATTCTTTTCAGGGTAGAGACGTATTCCGACGTCTTTAAGATACATAGATCTATCGTTACGCACATAAACCCGCAGTCAAGGATTCATACAGACAGGAAATACAAGTGGTACTTAAGTGCATATCTGTTGGCCACCCTTGTAACCCATGTTGTTACCCCTTCGAGTGGTAGTGCATCATACAACACCTGTATATGGATTGACCTATATCTCCTGAAGCCCTCTGTAGATAAATTGATCGGTCACCTGACTGTTATAGTGCCATCGAGAAAATCACTCGGGAAGATAATCTCTAGTACCTGGGTAGTCGGGTAGTACAACTAAGGGTATGGTCGAGCCTCCTTAGTTGGTGCCCTGAGATATTGGGCCGAGTACTACTTTTGGACCCCACACGTATATCAAAGATCTATAGCACAGGGAAAACCCTTGTCTGTAGAACCCTTGAATACCCTAACCCGTGGGAAGGAAACATAAATAAAACCAACAAGATCTATTGCTGTGCTACATTATCTTCTGCATTCACGTTGCAAAATTACTACACATTTCTTGTTGTTAAGCATTTGGGAATTTCGTCACTACAGTATTCTTTAGGTCGGAGTATAACTTCGCAGGAGTAAAAAAAAAATGAGTATAGTGGTCCCGTCAACACACTTATTTGGGACATATTCCATTGGCTTCCCCTTTTTTCCCTGATCGCAGTCATACCCTTCATTTTTAATCCTTTTTGTTTCAGTGGATCCGACCCCTCCCCATTTTCCCTATTTTTTTGCCTATCCCATTATATTTACCTTCAAGAACTCATCGTCATGGTACCTATCACTTCTAAGTCATTTTTTTTGTGTGGTCCCACCCACCCATTTTTTTTTCCTTATTCGCACTTCCCCTCTCCAAATGGCCACCACTCGCAACCAATATCTCCAAACTTCCATCAATCAATCCCATGTATCCATCGAACATCTCACATCTCAGATGGATTCCACCAATTCTCGAATTGACACCTTGGAAGCCAACCTCACAACCCAATTGGCCTCCCTCCAGACTGTGGTCAATCAATTGTTGAACTGCCCTATGGGTCCTTCTTCATCAGCACAACCCGATGCTGTTGATTCCTCTTGATCTCCGCATTTTCACTCCAACTCCTTTCATCGTGAACCTCGTCTTTCTCGCGTAGAGGTCAATAAATTTGATGGCTCTGATTCTACAGGTTGGGTCACTCAAACAGAGAATTATTTTTCTCTGCATGGTATTACTGACGAGTTGGCCAAACTTCGCTATGTTGTCGTCTATCTAGATCCTGAACGCTGGCAATAGTGGTAATGGAGAAAAAAATCACGTTAGGGGTATATTGCATGGACCCAGTTTGTTGTTGATCTCTATTCCCACTTTGATATTGATACCCACTATCTAGGTCATTTAACCAAGTTGAAACAGTCAGGCATAGTGGAATACTTCATCACTACTTTTGAGAATTTGGATTTTTGAACATAGGGCATGTCAGATGCGTTCTTCCGTGAATGATTTATTAGTGGTCTCAAGGATGAAATCCAATCCCAGGTTCTCATGACCCACCCTCCCACTTGGTTGGAATCTACTCAATGTGCTAAAGAGGCCCAACAAGTTTTTTTTTCCCAGAAAAAAAATCCCCTTTTGTTCCTCGCCCTTGACCCGCTTATCCTAACCCTCCTGTTACTCCCCTCAAGGTCCAGAAACTAACTGGGGCTGAAATGGTTGAGCACCAAATGAAGGGTATTTACTATAATTGTGATGAAAAATATTTTCCGGGGCACAAGTGTAAGGAACAAAAACTATTTATGGCCATCTCAGAAGATGTTCCTTAAGAGGATGTGACAGTTCCCCTTGTTGAAGAACCCTCCCTTCCCGATGCCACCCAAGAGTCTGCTGACCCACCTGAAGTTGACCCACTTATTTCCTTGCATGCCCTCACTAGCTTCTTGGCCCCCCAAACACTCAAGCTCAATGGCTACATTAAGCACCGAAAGGTTATCATCCTTGTTGACAGTGGTAGCACCCACAATTTTATTCATGATCGCATTGCCCAGGAAACCAATTGCTATATTCGTGTTGTCAATAATTTTCAAATCATGATAGCCAATGGTGGGTCCATGAAATGTGGTGGGTGGTGTGAAAATGTTTGTATTCAAATTGGACATTACCAACTGAAATGTCATATGTTTTCCATTGACATGGGAGGTTGTGACCTTGTGCTAGGTGTTGAATGGTTACAAATTTTGGGTCCCATTCTTATGGATTTTAAGGAATTAACAATGCAATTCGAACAGAAAGGAAAAAAAATATCAATTCCAAGGTCTCACAACTAGTTCTCGTGAGATCATTAGCTTCCATTGTATGGAAAATATCCTCAAGAAAGGCCACTCCAGTATCATTTTTCAACTCCATTCTATTCAAGTCGTTGAGACACCCTCTGTGCATCCTGACCTCCAGGATATCCTTTCCAAAAATCAAGTTGTTTTTTCCACCCCTCAGGGGCTTCCTCCTTATCGTGGTGTTCATGATCATTCCATTCCCCTTGTTCTTGAGATTCTTCCTCCCAATTTTCACCCTTATTGCCACCCCTTTGCCCAAAAGAATGAAATTAAGAAAATAGTGCAGGTTTTGCTCCAAGCAGGTGTTATCTGCCCTAGTACCAGCCCTTATTCTTCCCCTGTGGTCATGGTACTTAAGAAATAAGGTACTTGGCTCATGTGTCTTGAATTTTATGCCCTCAATAAGCTCACCATAAAGGACAAGTTCCCCATTCCTATCATTGATGATCTCTTGGATGAGCTGAGTAGTGTTCAATACTTCACTAAACTTGATCTTCATTCTGGCTAACACCAGATACTCATGCAAGAAGTTGACATACCCAAGACTACCTTTCAAACTCATGATGGTCACTATGAGTTTTTGGTCATGCCCTTTGGCCTGCATAATGCACCCTCCACCTTCCAAAGCCTCATAAATCATTTCTTCCGTTCTTTTCTCCATAATTTTATCTTAGTTTTTTTTTATGATATTTTCATCTATAGTAAAACTTGTCAATATTATCTTTCCCATGTGGATAAAATTCTCCATTTACTCCCACGACACCAATTGTTCCTCAAAAAATATAAATGTGCTTTTGGCACCTCGGAAGTCGAGTACTTGGGTCATCTTGTTGGAAAGGTCGGTGTTAGGGTGGATCCTAAAAAGATTGAAACTATGCGAGATTGGCCTCATCCAAAGACTCTCAAAAGATTGCTTGGATTTCTGGGTTTAATAGGTTATTATCGCAAGTTTTTTAAGAATTATGGAAATATTGTGACACCTCTCACTAATCTCCTTAAAAATAATTCTTTCACTTGGACTCCAACAGTTGCTTAGGCTTTTCAAACCTTGAATATGGCCATGTGCACCACTCCAGTCCTGGCCCTTCCTAATTTCACAAAGACCTTTGTCCTGGAATGTGATGCTTTCAAGAAAGGAATTGGCATCATCCTTATGCAAGAGGGTCAACCTTTGGCCTTTACCAACAAACAATTGTCAAGGGAAATGACGCAAACGCACCACCCAGGGCACGTCCGCTCCCACCAGGACCTTCTCTTCCCAAGACTCGAAGAACTGAAATGCTCTTCAATCCCTTTCGGGACTTTGCCACCCACATAAATTCTCCTTACGATCTCCCTTCATCCTATCAGGAAATCGGACCTCGCAAGATCGCGAGTCTTGCCCTCACGAAATCAGTTATTGCAAATCCCCGAAATTCGATGAAATATTCACCCATGTGTTCCTTGCTTCTGTCGGGAATATCTCCATCGGGAAATCGGCCTTTACGAGGTCATGAATCACTCACCTCACGGATCCCCGATTCCTGATCTGCAATGATACGTTTTTCACCCCTTAGCTCCCTCCGGCTAGCTCTTCTTGCATGTGACCTGCCGATCCACAAGATCACCGTCCTTTCCCTATCGAAATTTCGGAGTTCGTGAGACTAAAATGTGTAGGACTTACGTCTTCAGGATCTCCGATCCTCCGATCTCCGATGCCACCTGTCCTCTGCTCTGATGCCTGTGGCCCACACTCTAGTGGTGATCGGGAAATCGCGTTTTGGAGTTTCTTGATTTCAAATGCTCTCGTTTACAGACCCTTCCAAGTTCCGAACCCCGATATGCAATGACACCTGTCTTCCACTTAACTGCTGTGACTGTGGGACCACCGCGTTTTGGGATTTCGCGACTTCTCCTACCCTGATTTTCTCATCACGGAGAATCCCGATATGGCGATCCCCGATGCATGTGTGAACTCTTTCCTCCACATCACTGCTTCCTTCTTCACTCTATCGGGTATCGCGGAATCGCGATTTCTAATGCAATGGTTCCGTTGTATGCGAAAACCCCAAAATGTCGAACTCCGACTCCTCTACATCCTCGGACACGCGTCCCGCGATTCCATTATGCAAGAGTTTCACGACTCCGGAAACCCCGATATCTCGAACTCTGATTCTCTGGGATCTCTCGCCACATGTCCCTGCTGAGATCAACGGATCTGATCCTTCCTTAGGATTTCGAGAGCTACAAGGTCTTGATTGTCTTGCCCTATGAAAACCCGATGATGCCAATATCTCGACGTCTTCCCCGGGTTCTTCCTCTACTCCTTAGGGCTTAAACCCTGCACAACTTTCCCGAGATCTAATGGCTAACGGGATTTTGCTGATCTGCTCGGTAAGATCCTGACCGTCGATTCCTCCTCCTTGAGGATTTCTTTATAATGCTAAATGTTCTTTCTCAGAACTTCTTCTCCAACGCCTATGCTTGGAAAACCTGCTCGAACCTTCTTCGACACAAATTCTTGTGCTCTGTGTTAACGATGTCATGAAGGTGCTATACCTCCTGAGCTTTTCCACTCTGATTCTTCAAAGGAACTTGCACGCACTCCTTGCGCTCAACATTCAACAACTTCCCAAGTATTGAATCCTTCCGACTCTGCGCAACTTTCTGCAGTAGTAGTCTTCAATCTCCTTTCTTCTTAGATTCCCAACTGAGACTTCTTCTTCAGCCTGCGCACTCCTTGCATGGCTTCAACAACCCACTTCCATTTTTGGGTGAATGAGAACAAAAGTTAAACTACTGAGCCTTCATCAACGCACTCCTTGCGGATGAATTCAACTGCACACCTTACAGGGATCTCCTGGCTTAGATAGAGAAACAATTGAACCTCACTCTCTCTCCCTTTCAGACTTCAGTTTGAAACATGAAATCACATGCATAACATATACAAAGCAAATGCATAACAAGAAAGCAAACATTCCTGAGCATAACATCAATACACAGAGAAAACAACACAAACCGTGAGTTTGAATCAAAAGCTTCCTTCTATTAATTCAAATGCCTGTACATGGGTGTTCTTCATACAATATTTTCTGTTTGCTCTTCTCTTCTCCTGAATGCTTCCTCTATTCTTCCTTTTATATCTTACAATGGTACAATGAGGGTGTCTATATCCATTTTCCCTCTCAGGCTCTAAACTATCAAATCTAGACTTAAACATCCTATCTACCAGCATTAAATCTATTAAATGTCGACCATCTACCAAAGGACAAGAGCTTAAGGCTCAAGGTCCAATACAATATACAATGCGCCTCCATAAATGGCTTCATTTAAAGACTTGCACTACAATCCCAAAGCACTTCAAAAATTTGGGTTTGTTTATCCAGTCGATCTCCGCTTGATGTGTTGGCTCGCTTGATGAGTTGGCGATGCTCCTGCATCATACTCCTGGGCTTGAAAACTTTCATGGGCTCCTGTCCATGAGCTCCTGCATGATTTGTCCATGCTTTTGAATCTCTACTTCAGTCTCCCAACTGGCATCTTCCACTGGATGGTTCTTCCATTTTACCAGATACTCGAAGTATTGCTTCCGCCTGGTCTTCTTGCTCACCCTCTTGTCAAGTACACACTCCATCTGTGGATTTTCTGCAATCGGCATCTGCTTCTGCCACTGGATTTCTGGCTGTTCGTCACTTCCAGCTCCTGCTTCCTCAGCCTTATATGGATACAAGTATGAGACATTGAATGTCAGAGATATTCCGATCTCATCCGGTAACTCAATTTCATAAGCGTTTTCTCCCAATTTCTTTCGGACTCTGCATGGCCCAATTTTCTTCATTTTCAGCTTATTATATGTTCCCCTAGGAAAACTTTCCTTCCTCAGATGTGCCAGAACTAGATCACCAACTTCGAACTGAAGTTGTCTCCGATGCTGATCTACTTTGTGCTTATATTCCTGGTTTGATTCCAACAATCGCTCCTTCACGCTGCTGTGAAGTTCTTCCATCACCTCTGCGAATTTTTCAGCGCTTGCACTCTTAGTTATTATCTGCTCTGAATCCCTCAGTTCAGAAACTCCTCTTGGCTGCCTGCCATATACAATCTCAAATGGACTTTTTCCTGTGCTTCTATTCACTGAGTCGTTGTACGCAAACTCTGCCTGTGGCAACACATTGTCCTAGCTACTGTGGTGCTCTGTCACCAAGCTTCTTAGCAAGTTTCCCAGACTTCTATTTACCACCTCTGTTTGCCCATCCATCTGAGGATGATAGGCAGAACTAAACATCAAGTTAGTCCCCATCTTCTTCCAGAGTGTCCTCCAGAAATGTCCAATGAATTTTGTATCCCTGTCCGATACTATGCTTCTGGGTAAACCATGAAGTCTAACGATTTCCTTGGAGAACAAATTTGCGATATGAGTCGCATCGCTGGTCTTCTGGCATGGAATAAAATGTGTCATTTTAGAAAACCTTTCAACCACCACAAAGATTGAATCATGTCCTCTTTGCGTCCTTGGTAATCCTAGTACGAAATCCATGTTGATTTCATCCCACAGCCTTTCGGGTATGGGTAATGATTGATAGAATCCTGCATTCTGCTTCCGACCCTTTGAATGCTGGAAAATTCTACATCTGTCAACAAACTTCTTGAATTCCGACCACATCCCTGGCCAAAATTATGCTTCGCTCAGCTTTGCAAATGTCTTTTCGTGGCTAAAATGCCCTGCCAATCCTCCGTTGTGCTTCTCTTTTAGTAGATTCTCCCTCATGGAGCAATTCAGAATACACAGCTAGTTGCCTCTAAACAACAGTCCATTTTGGATCATGTAATCTATCCATGGGCTTCTGTCTCTGAGAACTATATTCTCAGCTGCCTCATATGCCTCTGCAAAATCTGCATCACCTGCATACATGTCCCTAAGATTTTCAAAACCCAATGTTTTGACTCGAAACTCCTGCAGCAACAAACACTTCCTGCTCAAAGAATCAGCCACTTTGTTAGCAGTACCTGAAATGTGTTTAATTACAAATGTACAATTCTGCATATACTCTACCCATTTAGCATGTTTCTGATTCAACTTCTCCTGTTGAGTCACAAACTGCAATGCATGTTTCTCTTGAAGGATGATGATCCATCGAGAAAATTTACCATTAATTTGCCAGTGACTAAGAAAGTATTGCATGGGGTTGGAATCTTCTATGACTTTGGTAGTTTGAAGAAGAATATAATGGCACAGTTTCTGGACTGTGAGGACAATTGCGAGGGCCAATTTCTTCGTGATTGTATTTTAGGGGTGTCCCTGAAAGGTTTTTACTAATGTAGTAAATTACATGCTCACGGTCATCATCCCCTATTTGGATGAGAACTCTTGCTACTGAGACAGCTGAGGCCGATATGTAAAGGATATAGTCACGGTTATAGTCCGGTGGACTAATCAACGGGGAATTGGAGAGTGTTGCTTTAAGATCATCAAAATTATTTTGAGCATGTTCATACCAATGGAATGGGATGTTGTGGCATAGCAAGCGAAGGAATCCGTGTGCACGAGTGGTGTAATCTGGGACAAAGCGCCGTAAAAAGTTAGCTTTGCCTTGTAGGCTCTGCAGTTGGTGTAAATTCCGAGGAGGTGGAATTTATGTGATGGCTTGGACTTTGAGGGGGTCCATGATAATTCAATGTTGGGAAACAATGAACCCAAGGAGGATCCCAACAGTGACCTAGAACACGCACTTGAGGGGTTTCAAGCGGATGCTGTACTGATGACACCTTTGGAAGATGATTCGTAAATCATCGAGATGATGAGTATGTTTCTTGGATCGAGTTGTGAGATCGTCCAAGTATGTGAGGATGATATGAGACAGATCATGAAATATGTATGTCATGGACTATTGGAAAGTTGCACTGACATTTTTGAGGCCAAAAGGCATGACACAATATGAGAAAGTGCCCCAAGGGGTAGTGAATGCGGTTTTGTACTGATCGACTGGGTGAATTTGAATTTGGTTGTAGCCAGAGAAACCATCCATGAAGGACAGAGCCTCATGACTGGCGCAATCATCAATAATTTGGTCGATAAAGGGTGTTGGAAAGTTGTCTTTGGGACAGGCATGATTGAGATCACAAAAGTTCGTATAGACATGGATATTGTCCTATTTTTTGTTAATAGGGGCGGGGTTGGAGACCCGTGACGTATAGGCGATGGGGTAGATGAACCCTGCAGTGCGTAATTTGTCAATCTTGGATTTGATGGCTGTTGCTTTGGATGGGTGGAGCGGACGTTGCTTTTGGTGGACAAGTGTGATATCAGGCCAGGTGTCTATACGATGTTCGACAATAGAGGGATCAAGGCCATGCATCTCTATGTATGACTAGGCAAAAATATCCTAGTATTCCTAGAAGAGAGCTTTGTAGGAAGTAATTTCTTTAGGAGAGCATGCGGCACCAATGGTGACTTCCTCTATAGTTCCATATTTGATGGAAATATCGATTTTGATGGTGGGGGAAATATTGGCCATATTTCCTTCTTCAAAAGCATTGGGGGCAGGGATAGGGTTATTGAACCAATCTATATGCCCAGATGGGAGAAAATATTTGGTTTTGAATGCATATATGGGGTCTTGGTTAGGAGGCATAAAGGCTTCCTCTGAAAGAAAGAGCGCTCTGTGGTGGAGAACATCCCATGGGAAATCGGGGGTAGTTAACTCCTCAAGGATGTCTTCGTCATAGTGGAAATGTCGAGAATATAGGGGATCTAAAGGAGTGACATCAGTGATTGTTACCGTGTGGTTGTCATTTGGTGGTAAAGAAGAAGGGGGGGGGGACACAAGAGGATTATGATGGTTCAATCGACATAAACCAAATATCGAGATACTATGGGTTAAAAATGGTAGTCAGGCATAAAATTTACGTGGGAAAATGAACTAGAGAATTGGGGGGATTTGAGGGTAAATCCTCGTATAAATCATCCAAGAACCATGGAGGATTAGGGAGTGCCTCAGGCTTAGGAGAAAGGATATGAAGAACCTCTGGT
>JZKD02S0913330.1:585318-609279 GCA_000966675.3 Picea glauca
GATAAGGTTTTTAAAATGTTGCTAACTCAAAAAATGGTTTGAATCTTGCAGGATGGTGCTAGAGTGGAGAGAAAGAGAGCATGAAGAGGTGGATGTTGTAGTGGAGAGAGATCCAGTGGCCCAGATGGACTTAAAAATATGTGGGCTATACAAGTTTTGGGTTCTCAAAGGTATGAGGGCTTAAGTGAGACTGCTTCAGCTGCTTGTGAACAATTGAGATCTGGATACTGAGACCTTCAACCTTGATGGACAACCATTAAGGATTGAAGTTGAGGACATATACTTCTTGACAGGATTATTGCATCGGGGTGAGGTGGTAAAAATCAAATCCTGGGGAGTTGGGAGCTGGGAGCCAATTCTTGATCAAAGCAATCAACAATATGAGTCTCAAGAATGTTGTCCTAGTGTTGAAACAGATCACAAGGTTGACCTCTTTGCACCAAGCATCAATACCACTTATGTTCTATTCAGTGGAGTTCTTGCGACCCATTGTTTACGATTGGTGCAAACTAGGTAGAAAGAGGAACTTCGGGTACACGTCTATCTTGTGTAGTTTTTTCTTCAAGCAAGTTCCAGGCTTGGGCCTTAGATTTGAGATTTTTCCACATGGACCTCGCGATCCAACCATGGCATGGTGGAATGAGGTGATGAGTCGACAGGAGTGTGGTAGGGTTCTAGAGGACTACCCTTACACAAGGATTTACTTCAGAGAAGATTCAGACATACCATTACCACCAGGTTCTGCCTACGGAGGCATAGGTATGCCAAAGTTTTGGAATATCTCATTTTTTATATTTTTGTATAAGAAAACAAAAATATTTTTGGATGATGTCAGGTACTAGCTAAACATGTATGTGATGCAAATGTGGGTACACGATGGCTGGATGAACTTCCACAACACCGGAAGAGGAATCGGGGGGATGAGCCAGTGGGAGGGGATGTTGATAAAGTGATTCAAAACATGTAGGGCAACCTGTCTCATTTGAAACAGAGGATTCTCATGGTTTAGGTAGAGGATCTTCCAGAGGCGATTTAGCGACAGGTGGTAGGTGTGCCCCGTGCTTGGGTACGACTCTTTCAGTGTCTCAAAAACTTCATAGTATGTTATCATGACACACATCCAGTTCCACAGGTGTATATGTCATGACTATTGTATGATCGAACGTATATGTATTTTGAAGGTGTTAGCCCCAGTTTTTTACTAAACATCATATTTTTTGAAGAGATGAAATATATAAAAACATTGATCTTCATCTTTACTTATGTTACAATGTTTACATTGATGGAAGTGTTTTCTTTGCTTTAGTTATGTGGAAAATCCCAATCTAAAACAAAATTAACATATGCATTGGATACATAATTAGAAATTCTATGTATGTGATGATAAGTAATAAAATCAAAATTTCATTCCAAAAGTCGTACCCGTAAGAATCATTGGAGTAGAGTAGGGTCTTGCACATGGTAACTGTTGTTCAACTGCCATACTACTAACTATGAGTCCAGACAAACTTCTAGAGAGTGAATACCATGTGAAATGGAATCACGTAAAAGTTATATAACAACTCTATACTCAACCACATTATTCATGGATGGCCCTAGGAAAACGCCACCTGAAGACACTAGTAGACCCCCGGGTGAGTAAAAAACCAAGTGGCAGAAGCCAAGTTCTGTGTATGATGACTGGCCCCATATATGAATCCTAAGTAGACTGAAGACTCCATTCACATCTTCCAACCAAGGGAAATCTTGATAAGCAAGTTAAATATGAAAAATAGGGAAAAGATATATACACTAAAATACATTAGTATACAAAGAGTTACGCCCAAGCTTGAAGCTCAAGCGTAATATCTTTTCAAATAGAGCCCATTCCTGGGCTCCACCAGCATGTTCCCTTCATAATATTCTAATTCATAGTATCCTTTTTCTATGACGTGTCGCACGATATAGGGACTGTGCCACATGGGTTTGAACTTGCCTTCCCCCAGTGGTTCTTTGTCTTGGTCGTATAGAAGGACCAAGTCACCCTCAACATACTGCTGAGGACAAACAAACTTATCATATTGGACCTTGACACATCTTTTATTCACTTCGATATCCGTGGAGGCGTCTCGACATCGCTCATCTAGACTCTCTAGGTGTACAAGGAGTTGTTCGAGATCAGAAGTGTCAAGTAGGAGTGCAACATCTAACCTAAGAGAATGGATTTCACATTCAATAGGTAGGATCGACTCCACACCATGTACTAACTGAAAAGGGGAAAAACCGATGGAATTCTTAACCAAAGTTTGGTATGCCCAAAGTGCTAGGTAAAGCATGATATGCCAGTCATATTTTCTCTGGCTGAGAGTTCTCTACAAAATGTTCTTGAGAGACTTGTTTACAACCTCTACTTCTCCATTTTCCTGGGGCTAGTAAGGGGAAGAATGACCATGTCTAAACCCTAGTTTTGATGTTAATTATTTCATCATTTCATTCTGAAAATGAATACCATGATCAATGACAATCTTACTTGGGATTCTGAACCTGGCTATAATTTGATTGAACATGAAGAAAGAAACATTCTTACCATCGGGTTTAACTGTAGGCATGTCCTCAACCCACTTAGTAAAATAATCTATGACCACGATAATGTGCTAATTCCCCCCAATCGAAGTTGGGTTGCAATCCACAAAATCCACCCCCCACTTGGTGAAGGGACCGAAGGTAACGAATGGATGGAGATGGGATGGATGCGAGTGTATTTTTCGAGTGAACACCTGGTAGGGGTGACACTTATTAACCACTTCAATGCAATATTTAAAAACAAACAGCCAAAAATAACCATCTCGCAAAATTTTCTGGGTTGTTGCAAGCGCAGATAGATGACCACCACAAGCCCCACTATGGTAGTTATTTAGAATAGACTTATCTTCTTCGTGAGTCAAACAACGATGCAGGATATTGTCTACTCATCAGAAATACGGAGTGTCACTGATGATAAGGTAGTTCCCAGCTTGGTATCATATACATCGTTGGTCATCTCATGAGAGACGCTGAGGGAACTTCAAATTTTGACGATAGACAACAATATATCCATACCAGGGGTCTGATGATGAGACAAGTAAAATGTGTTCATATGCAAATGAATCAACATGAATAACATCCTCATCTAACCAAGGGAAGTCAAATATTAACTATGCAAAAACTACTGACTTTTTGGACTTCGCAGAAGTGAAATAGAGATGAAATTCTTGTAGAATGACAATCCATTTATTGTACTTTCCCCCTATAATACGCCTAGTAAGGACGTATTGAAATGGATTGACATTGAAAACCATAGTATTTTTGCAAAGCAATATATAGTGTCGTAATCGTTGATCTGCATGAATGACAACCAAAGATAAATTTTCACTATGAGAATATTTGAGTTCAGGGCCGACTAAGTTTCGATTAAGATAGTAAATGATGAGCTCACAGAGATTGTCATCCTCCTGAACCAACACCATACTAATGGTCTCTTTGGATACAACAATATAAAGAAAGTAATCTCTACCGTAGTCTGGAGACTTTAGCAGAGGCATCGATATGAAGGATTTCTTCAAAGCATCGAAGGATTCCTGGGCTCACTCATCCCAGATAAAAGGAGTTTCCTTCTTTAAGAGACACATGAAACCCTTAGCAATATTGGCATAGTTCACTATAAACCATCCTAAAAACTTAGCTTTCCCCTATAAAACTTGAAGTTGACGAATAATGCACAGGGGAGGCAATTAGGGATGATTTTAAGGATGGAAATTTATTTAAAATGTAGAAACCTTGGTGAATCTTACTAATCCTTCATATTCCAACTATAAATGTTTGGAGAATTTTTTGTAAAAATATTCAAATTTCTAAGGATTTTATATAGTTTATATAAAATTTTGGTGATTTTTAAGATAAGATAATTTTTTCCTTTAGAATTTGGGCGAATCATTTTTAGAATAACGAATATTTTTTTTGGAAAAACCATGGAAAATTAGCCCATGAGTGAAATTTAGCCCTTAAAATCATCCCTGGAGGCAATCGAAGTATTTCCTTAACCTTTAATGGATCTACCATGATCACAGTCTCAGAGACTAAAGATCCTAGAAGTTGACCTGACCTAACGCAAAAGATGCATTTATAAGGGTTCAAACGGATGGGATAATGGTGACATATTTCAAAAATTAGCCGAAGGTGTTTAGGGTGATCCACTTTCTTATAGGAGTGAGCAGTGAGATCGTCAAGATAGGCTCTGACTATATGCTTGAGATCATGAAATGCAAAGGTTATAGCTCATTAGAAGGTTGCTCCAGCATTCTTAAGGCTGAAAGACATCTTCCGATATGTGAATGTACCCCAAGGGAAAATAAATGCCTTCTTATGTTGGTCTTCGGGCTCAATCTAAATTTGGTTATACTTTGAAAATCCATCCATAAAAGAAAAAACTTCACTTTCCGCACTTTCATCGAGAATATGATTAATGAAGGGTGTCAGGAAGTTTTCTTTGGGATAGGATTTATTCAAGTCATGAAAATCCATGCATACACGGATGGTTACTTTCTTTTTATTCACAGGAATGGGATTCAAACAAGGGAACCGGGTAGATAAATCTAGTGTTAAGCAGTTTTTCTACCTCTGCCTTAACAGCAAGGGCCTTCCTAAGATTGATAGCTCTAAGTCGTTGTCGAACAAGCTTAGCTTCTGGGTAGGTTTTAATCTCATGTTGAAAAATTTAAGGGTCGATTCATGAAATCTCTTCATATGACAAAATGAATACATCAAAAAATTCTTTGAAGAGCTTGGTGTAGATCATAATTTCTTCTGGCAAACAATCTGCACCAATGTATACATTTTCAACCATGCCAGGAATACAAGAGATATCAATCGTGACGGTGGGAGATATAATCGCCATGTTTCCGTTGGCATAAGTGTCATGTGTATCAAGTGGAACTATGACATGACCGACTATCTCACTCAAGGATGATATAAAATCATCTTGTTCAATTCTGGAAAGCTCTAGGAGAATAAGAGTGATGATGCATATCATCTCATGGCCTGTCAGAACCATTCATGGCCTCTATGATAGTTTCATCTGAAGGTAAAGTCTCATCGATGAATTCATGTGAACAAGATGATGAAGTGGCCCACACGGGCTTTATAACATGATCCTCCTCATTCATCTATGAGGTAACATGATTTGGATAAACAGAAGAGTCAATAACAACCTGATACACTATCTCTGATGTCGATAGTGGCATGGCAATTCTAGTATGTGACTGACCTTCACAAGATGCAGACAAGGAAGGTAGGGTCCAAGGATATTTAAAATATGAAGTACAGAAAGGAACGAACCTCTTTGATGAAGCATACCTAGTGGACATGGCATATATATGATGAACTAGTTCCATGAAGTCGAAGGTACCCATAAGGGATGAATACATTCCGACACTGATATTCTCAGTTGTTGGCTTAGAATTGTCGATCACGGTGATCAATGGTCCAACTGATGCATTGGGGCTAGCGTACACAAAGGACAACTGGTCAATTTTCATGATATTCTCATTGTGAGGAAAGAAACGAGTGTGAAATATGAACGATGCAATTGCAGTCATAGAATAAGTCCAATTGCATCCTAGTAATAAGTTATAGTCATCGGGCACATCAACCACCTCGACATCCACCTCTACTGTCTTCCCACCTAACTATCCTAGGAAAGCAGGAAGAATATCGTGAGGGCAGAAGGAATGACCATCAAAATCGGTCAACATGGTCGAATATTGAGAAAGGCTCGGAGAGCCAAGGGATTTCCAACAGACTAGGGAAATCACACATGTTGTAGCGCCTTCATCAACAATAGTATGTTTGATGGTATACTTTGAGTAACCAACATGGATATATAATTCCACATGGTAAGGAAAGATAGGCTTCACATCTGTGACGTCAAACTTGATAAATTTAGAACCACAAGGATATAGAGATCCTAATGCAGATAGAAAGGAATTCCTCTATGAAGGAAATGTCTAGAGTGCCTCTAGATTCGACATCGCACAAGGGGTTTGACCTAGGTCCTCAACAATAGAGTAATTTTGGGTGGCTCTAGCATTAGGATTGTGGCTAGAGCGCTTGAGTACTCCTTTCAAAATACGAGGAGAGGGATATGGTTTTTCGATCTGTAAAGGTGTCTCCGAAGGAGGGGGAGACTCTAGACCAGGTAAAGTATGTGAAGAACTGTAATCGTGAAACAGAGTGGCTACATTAACCTTAGAATTAACCATATTGATGCATAGAAGGTCATTGTTTTGCGTAAGTGGGTTTTGACTCCCACTCGCCACATTTCTGGCATTCAAGGATCTCTAGGCCATGTGTTGATTATGTGGAAAAGGATTAGTCAGCACATCGGGCGATAGAGACAAAATCCTTGCAACTTACACAAGTTTGGGGCATAAGTGGGTAAGGTGATCATCTGTACAAATATTGTAGGGATACTTCACCTTCTGCCTTTATTTCTTTCCCTCACCAACATTATTATTTGACTTCTCATTATTACTGTTGTCCTTGGGTTTATTACTATTCTTCCCACCCTTACGATTGTTACCACGTCCTTTATTTTTATTCCCTTCTGGTTGTTGGTTACCATTCGGGTTGGTCTACGACTGCACAAAATGTACATCCATTGACTGAGTGGGAGTGGAGGACACAGATAAAGTTGTCTCTCCTAAAGACTGGTTTAGAGACAATTCTTTCAACTAGCTTGTCACCAAGCCTGCATATTTCACATTGGCAGAGCCTACAATGCCATGAGCATGAGGCCCGAGATTTTTTCTAGGGTCATAGTTTGAGCTTGGTGCATCTGGAAGAATCTTGTATAACATCCCATATTGAGCATATATATGATTAAACTGCTTGGATTTAAAAATAACTTCTTCCTCAGATGTAACCCCCGATGTAGAAACATCCTTCGAAATATAATGTTGTACAAACTTAAGGAACCAATCTAGCAGGAATTCCGGGGGTATGTAGGCCTTGATCAAACTCTTCCATCTATGCCACTCCTGGATGTGATCCAAGATATGGGTGGATTTGTCCTGATGGGAGGATGACAAAAGTTCTATGCCCGCATCGTAACGAACTGACAATTGAAAGTTGTTGAGCAAGACTAAAACCATCTAATTAAAAGTTTCGTACATCCCCCTATGGTAGCTCTATATACCATTTCGAGGTGAACCCTGTGAGGGTGCATTGAAACAATATTATATGAATAGAATCATCATTAATGGAGTTCGAACAACACCAAAGGTGAAAATTAGTGATGTGATCATTGAGATATTCACCAGCCTTGCCTTCGAATTTTGGAATATCTGAAGGAAGCTTGGTGGGGACAGAGGGCCATGTTGGATCATGACGCACAGGGTCATTCATAAATCTAGACAAGTCTGGTAGATTGAGCATGGCCAGAAAAGGGAGACAGAGTTGTGACATCTATCCCCAAGCTCCCTGGAAAGATTGTTGTTGGGGAATCACAACCCATCTAGGGTTGTGGTATGCACCATGGCTCTGTCTAGGATTGTAAGACCCTCCTCCAAATTGATTCATGAGGGATTGGTTGGGCACCATTTCGATAGGAATGTTATGATGATGGTTGTAAAAATTTCCCCCAGCCGTAGTGGCTCCAAGTTGGGGGTTTCCCAAGGTATGAAACTGACCTCCTCTGGGTGTGAATATGGAGGATAAAGGTGGATTCGTCATGCCAAACGTGTTGGTAGGAATCGGTATAGAGGAGGTAGGTGTAAAATATGGACCATAAGCAGTAGTTTGTCTATAAGGTTGGTTACTACATCTAGGAGAATTAGGACCAGGATTAGACCCAGGGTGAAAAGGAGGAAGGCCTCCAACTATAGGAGTCATTTTTGAGATATGAACACCACCAAATGAAAATGGAGTATGTGGAGGAGCCATGCCCCCAAGTCCAATACTAGTATTCATATTAGATGGTGGGATGGAGGATGAAAATTGCAATGTGAAATTTGACATACCATAAGAAAAAGGGCTAGAGGTCATAGGGATGGACTGAATATTTTAGCTCGATGAGTGACAAAGGGACCCAAAAGGGTTCATGGCTATAGGTTGAGTATTCACTATAGGATGGACATGAGTGATGATAGGAACCTCCGACACTACAACCATTGTGGTTGAAGGTGTTGAAGGAGTACCGTTAACTATAGTAGGTATGGGAGTTTAAGGACTCCTAGTATATTTCTGACTTGATTAAGTACTCATCCTTGTATGATCACAAGTCTGGTAAGTGGAGGTGTGTGTACCATGTGATAAATTTATGCCTTTTAGAAGACAAAGACTCAATATGCAGTGGTAATCGTAACAAGCGGCGATACCTATGGGTAAGCTGGTCTGGCTCCATGATGACTCAAGACTCAAGATATAAAAAAAATCCTAAGGCCAACTAGTAATCAAGGAGCACACAAAAATAAAATAAACAAAAGGCCAATATAAACACAAACAAGATAAAGTGGTTGAAAGGGGCCTCCCTCCCTAAAGTAGTTATGCCTCGCCCAAGAGGGGCTCGAGACTCCCTGCAAAATATTAGAGGTATCATAATCAGTTATAAAGGCCCTCATGGGATTAACAACTAGTCAGTTAGATCTCCCCAGAGAGGTAATACTCCACAAAGGCTATGTGTTTTCAGACCCTTATCTGACCCAGGGTATCTACAGAATAAGCCCTACAGGTAACCTATGTCAAACAACTAAGCAACCATGATATAACTGATGCACAGGCGAACCATCATAAGTCAGGTCTACCGTATGGGTAGGGTAACAAAGCCCGAAACCTCTAAAGCACCACCTCTGACATAGGTAAAGTTACTAGAAAGATCCCCATATATGAATAGATCCCTAGAAATATATATGACTTTAAGAAGGTATTGGGGGAATATCCCCTCAACCAACCTCATGCGACCTTGTGCTTAACTCCAGTGTAAGTGGAGCCTCTTGAATTCACCAATTATACAATGGATTTCACCACTCCCTTAGTTAGACACATATGTTGATTTAATAGCCTTGGAGAAGTTTACTCACAAAATCCTATTCCAAGGCTCTAAATCCTAAGCTAGTTTGTGCACCCTAGAAAATAAAATTGTTTCTAATCAATTTTAAATTATCGTCATTGCTTTTAGTGGCCTTGCTTACTCAAAAAGGTGCGGTCATGAAACTAATGATGTTACGACCCAAGAAGTAAAATAAATGAATATGAACAAAATAAAAAATATGGACTTCAATTCCCAATAAATGACAATCTTTTCAAAATGCAATTTTCAATTTAGTTTTGCAATTCCAAATAAGATGCAATATTTCTATACATGTACTAAGATCAATGATAAGGACCCAAAATATAAAATGACAACAATATAAAATGCTTAATATTTTTGTATTTTCAATATAAAAGAATGAAAATGCAAGGACTAAACAACAACTTGATATAAAGATTCTAGTGTATGAAAACAAAGAAAACCCAAGTAGGATATCAAGAAGAAAACACCCATCCCAAGATGCAAGGACAATTAATGAAAATGATGATGAGAAAGGAACTGCCTGAAAATTCAACCAAAGAAAGGTTTCCTATCATTCTACAGGAACTTAAGAGTCATCACATAGACCCAAGAAGACTCAACAACCATCACAACTTACCCAACAAACATCAAAATCAACAACCAAACAAAAAAGGATGTTGTACGTGACTGTTCAGGAGAAATCTGCATATATGCGCCTCTTGCAGAAGGACAACATGCATATGTACACGACTGCTAGGTTAAAACCCACGTATATGTGTTAAAACACTGCCAGGCTAAGGATAAGGTTAATAAACTCAGAATCAAAATTAATAGAGGTTGTCAAGCAATTAGACGATAAGAAACTCAATATAAACTAGAGAAATCAAAGGAGAAAAACACTCCAAACCCCGAAAAGAAGATTATATCCCCAGTATGGTCGCCAATTCTATTATGAGGAAAATATCTCTATGGCTAGGGGTAAACCACAATAGACAGAAATGACTACAGAAATTATCTCTAATCTCATGTATGCTATATAATAAAATATTCTAACAAGACAAGATAAAGAGCCTACCTCATCCACGTGTTCAATGAAGTCCACTGTTGAGCACTTGACTCAAAGCAATACACATGCAACTTGTCCTCAATAACCAAGAAACACAAGCATATGATGATAATATATAAATTTAACACATTCAATAGCATAATCCATCAACATTCATAACAAATATGCCCATGGAATAAAAGTTCAAATATTTGTAAGATATTAATTGGAAGAGAAAACAATATTTCTATTAAAATGTAATCAACAGAAGTGAATGAATTACAAACTTTCATGTCGGCACAGTTCAAACTCGATAAACTAAGTCCCTTCCAACTAGGCCTCCACCACTTCAATCCTCCACCAAACGCAAGCTCATATAAGAGAGGTAATGAGGTTCTCAATCTAGTAGGGAAGAGCTTGGGGGCTGAACAATGTGTTCAGACTTAAAAGGACAAAGGGATGCTGACTCAATATGAAGTGAATAATTTCTCCATAGTAACTTTGCTCTCAAAGTTGAATTCTTCTCCTCTTTTCCATAGCTCAGATATGATGCGTTTATAGCCTTCAAATGGAACTGAAGGGTCGAGTCAGAACATTTCCAATATATGGAAGGTCAAGGGTCATGGATCCCATGATGTGACATGGAAACTTGACACTATTTTTTTAATTTTGGGCACAAAACTTGATGTGCATGGGATGCAATGGTGCAACATACATATACACATGATGTATAATAGTTAGGGTGCATATATGTGGAAAAGTATTGTTTTTAGCTTTGGGATTTGCAAAAAGGGACTTCAAGTCTGCATAGGGAAATGGAAAAAGGCCTTCTAAGCAACTTTGCATAGGGTGAGGCAAATCTTGCTATAACATATTATGTTCTTGTAAAACATCTCTTCCATTTTTTTATTTTCCTGTATGAGATCTGATTTACAAAATCTCGGACAACAAATTATGCTTTGTGTTCAGTGTTACTGCATGATGTTTGATCTTGATATAGAAGCGATTTCCTATGAATGTATGACCATTTCTTATCATATATTTATGCATTTGAATGATATGTATAGGGTATCTCCTTGAATTTGAGTGTATGAAGGTATTAACTATTTGAAGCATGTGTTAATTGATTTGTTTGCATTCATTGAAGTTGCTGAATTCTTAATTGATCAACACTTTGTTCATTTCCCATAGGCTGTATGATTCACTCTGAGCAGTTTCCTGTATGTTTATTTTGTTCTTTCCTCTAATATAGCATTCCATCTCCCTTTTAAGCTTCAATTTCTAAAAAACTCATAGGTATATGCTTCTGATAGTTGAGATCATTTGTCAGTTGAACTGAGAACTGTTTAGTTTTAAGAAAGAGAGAGGGAAAACCTTTCCAAAATAACAAAATTACTTTTCTGCGAATCTGGCCTTAAGACTCATTCTAAGTCTTGGCCCTTGGGGTGCGTCGTCATCATTCCAACAACAACCTTAAACATCTCAAGGGATAACAACTTTCACAAAGTTTATATGCACTTACGCTAAATTGTTGCTGCTTATTTCAATACTTGATTTGAATATGTATTTTAAACTAATATACCACTATTCATAATATGGGCACCAACCTTGTTGTTAGGTCCTTCTCTACATCATTAGCAAAAACATTTGGGACCTTTTCTTCTCATTGCACCCTCTTTTGTATTCTACGTAAAGGGTCTCTTCTAGAGGGCATGATCCACCCTTCCCATCATATAAATTTTGAGAAAGGCCTAAAACCCTAACTCCATTTGTGCATCCTTGAATTCGTATTGAGAGAAAATCCAAGTCATCTATCAACTTTTCCAAGATTTTAAACTACTATTGATGAGTTATCATTAAAACTGCTCTCTAGTACATGATATTAATTTCTTTGAATTGATGTGCAAGCCCTTGGTAATAATAATGTTAGAAGATAAGTTCTTCTCAGTGATCAAGACAAGATTGTTGATGAATGTGACCCCATCGATTACATCAGTTTTAAGAAAGAGAGAGGGAAAAAATTTCGAAAATAGCACAATTAATTTTCTGCAAATTTGGCCTTAAGACTCATCTTGAGTCTTGGCCCCTAGGGTGCCTCGACATTGTTCCAACAATATCCTGAAGCATCTCAAGGGATAACAACTTTCACATCATTTATATGCACTTATGCTAAATTTTTGCTGCTTATTTCAATACTTGATTTGAAGATGTATTTTAAACTAATATCCCACTATTCATAATATGGGCACCAACCTTGTTGTTAGGTCATTCTCTACATCATCAGCAAAAGCATTTGGGATTTTTGCTTCCCATTGCAATCACTTATGTATCCTATGTAAAGGGTCTCTTTTGGAGGGCATGATCCACCCTTCCCATCCTATAAAATTTGAGAAAGGCCCAAAACCCTAACTCCATTTGTGCATCCTCAAGTTCGTTTTGAGAGAAACTCCAAGTCATCTATCAACTTTTCCAATCTTTTTAACTACTATTGATGAGTCATCATTAAACTTGCTCTCTAGTACATGATATTAATTTCTTCGAATTGATGTGCAAGCCCTTGGTAATAATAATGTTAGAAGATAAGTTCCTCTCAATGATCAAGACAATATTGTTGATGAATGTGACCCCATTAATTACATGAGTTTTAAGAAAGAGAGAGGGAAAAAATTTCCAAAATAGCACAATTATTTTTCTGCAAATCTAGCCTTAAGACTCATCTTAAGTCTTGGCCCCTGGGGTGCCTCGACATTGTTCCAACAACAACCTGAAACATCTCGAGGGATAACAACTTGCACACCGTTTATATGCACTTACGCTAAATTGTTGTTGCTTATTTCAATACTTGATTTGAAGATGTAGTTTAAACTAATATACCATTATTTATAATATGGGCACCAACCTTGTTGTTAGGTCATTCTCTACATCATTAGCAAAAGCATTTGGGACTTTTGCTTCCCATTGCAATCGCTTATGTATCCTACATTAAGGGTCCCTTTTGGAGGGCATTATCCACCGTTCCCATATTATAAAATTTAAGAAAGGCCCAAAACCCTAACTCCATTTGTGCATCCTCCAGTTCGTATTAAGAGAAACTCCAAGTCATCTATCAACTTTTCCAAGATTTTTAACTACTATCGATGAGTCATCATTAAACCTACTCTCTAGTACATGATCTTATTTTCTTCGAATTTATGTGCAAGCCCTTGTAATAATAATGTTAGAAGATAAGTTCCTCTCAATGATCAATAAAAGGTTGTTGATGAATGTGACCCCATCAATTACATAAATAGCAAATAGCAATAAAAGCAGCTATAGTTTGTTGTGGATCAAATGGTAAAAATGGTTTTTGTGGATACAATAAAAGCAGCTATAGTTTGTTTTGCAAGCCCTTGTAATAATAATGTTAGAAGATAAATTCCTCTCAGTTATCAAGATAAGATATCAAGATAAGATTGTTGATGAATGTGACCCCATCAATTGCATGAATAGCAATAAAAGCAACTATAGTTTGTTGTGTATCAAATGGTAAAAATGGTTTTTGTCAATACAATAAAAGCAACTATAGTTTGTTGTGATTTAAATGGTAAAAATGGTTTTTGTCAATACCATCCATGCCTTCGAAATTATTGGGATGGTAAAAATGGTTTTTTGTCATTACCATCAATGTCTTCAAAATTATTGGGTGACATCACAAAAAGGAATTTCAAAAGAATCAAAAGAAGATGCATGCACATGAAGTCACATGGCCTTGGATAAACATGATAGAAGAGATCATAATCAAATCAAAGAGATGAAACTCCATCTACATCTTGATCCAAGGAAATTTTTTCCAGCTCTATAAAATGATGTGTCTCTATGCCATATAAAAGAAAGTGGACTATCACAATGCCAAAATTCTTAACGTGGACTAGTCCCACGTAAGTTGACACGTAGATAAAACTAATGACGAGGTTCTTTTAAACAAATTTTATTTTATTAAATTGAGGTAGCCCATAAACGCTTCGGTTGGTTAAATCTAGAAATTCCCTAACGACTCAAACCACTCACCAAACATTGTTTAACAATCAACGAACAAAGGTTCAAAGGAGGAAAATATTTGGAGGTATGATTGGAGCAGTGTAAGGTTATCTTTCATTTTACCATTCATACTTCATTCATTTTCTGTACATAGGTTTGATGAAGTTGTTGATAGCAAGGAATATTTTGCAAAGTGGCAGAAGGAGCATAGCAAGATAATTTGTTTATTTTCTCAAGTCTGTTGTGTTTTAAGTTTGAATTTTTCATTGCTAATCAATTTACTTATATGTAGATAGTTTCCTTGAATTTCAGCTGCATTGCTCCATTAAAAAATTGATTTGATTTTCTTCTTTCTCTTTCTCCTATACTTGAGTATTCTATTATATGAAGCTGATTTCATCTATAATGGTTAAAGACTACTCTGGTCCAAATTCACACAAGGACTTGAAAGCTTAAAAAAATCCAAAGAAATGTATGGAGATTATGTCTAAATAAAATATTAAACTTTATTTTTCCACTATGAGTTTATTTTTATTTTTTTTTGCAGTTGAGTTGATTCTTTATTTCACTTAATATGCTTTTAAAGATAACAAAGAAACAAAAATACATTATTTTATACATTTTTATTTATTTATTTTGTATATAGCTCTCCTATTTATTTGCTTCAATTTTTTTTTGTTTTACTAATTGAAACATTTCCATTTCATTAACTTTGACATTTGAAACGAGATAAAAGAATCATTATATTAGCAAGTTTGTTTATATTTTGTTTTAGCACTTTCACTTTAATTGTTCACTAACTTTGTTTAAATTATATGTTTTTATTTATGAGCTTAAAATAGTTCGTGTAAATATTAATTGATCTGTTTACTAATTTATAAAATTTTAATAATTTAAAAGAGAAGAAAAGATTCATTTAATTATACTCTTTAGGGTTTTTTTTTGTAAATACCTAACTAGCTAGTTAGTTTAGATAGTTCAATTTTCTTTCTTAAGTTTTACTTACATTTGTAATTTCAAACTAACTTTGTTTAATTTACAAAAGAAAATACAAAATAATATAAGTTGTAAAAATACAATGCAAATCAAATATTGCAAAATCATAAAAAAAATATCCATTCTTAGACTCTTGGTTTTAGGGGTCTAATGTGTTTTATTTCCGAGGCATAAAACTTAGGGTAACATTCCCAAACTTAGGGTAACTTTGAGATATTGGTTTCAAAACATTCTTGTTTTGACATAAACACATGACATACCCAATCCTTAACCAAAATTGTTCTTCTCATCAAGATCTTTCCAATGGGATATTGTGCACCCCAAACATAGTTTGTATGTGAAAGTTGCATCCCTCGAAAGTTAACATATCAACTAGACTCCTTGGGGCCCACATTACTTTTGGCCACTTAGGGTTTAGTCCTTTATTAAAAGACCATTTTGGCCTATTGGGAACAAGTGTATCCAAAACCTCTCCCTCCAGAGAGAAGCTACCACCATTCTAGCTAGTTTGTATTTCTTTTCATTTCATAGTCTTTTCCTATTTCATTTATTAATATAATTTTGTTCAAACTATATTATTGTTCTCTTTGGAATGTTTATGTGCGTGTGTTTGCATTCATATTCCCGCATTTCATTTCGTTCTCTATAGAATCTATATTAATGGTATCAGAGCAATCTGTTATTTGTTATTTATTGACTCATGTCCCACATGTTAGGGACCTAACCCCTCACGTAGGTAGAATAATATATTTCCATGTAATAAAGGTCAATATTAATAAAGCCTAGCAATAAGGAAGAATAATTCCAATGTAAGAAGACCTAATAGAAGCTTCCGCTTCTATAAGGATCTTCCTCTAGATTGTTCTTTTGATAGACATATTTAGTATAAATAGTAGTCGAGGGTATGATAAGTTTTGTCTTGGATATTATTGTAATAGATCTCTCCTCTGTTGGAGGTTTCCCCCTCGAAGAGGCAAGTGAACACTACTCTCAGTAATCAAAGTGCTATTTCTAGTGTTATTTTTCTATCATTTTGGTATTATAGTAGTGTTGTTATGGTTATATTGTTGTTCATCTTCCATTTCTAGCTATTTATTTATGTTTTGCATACTTTTTATATCTGGAATATTACAAGTGGTATCAGAGCACCTTCCTCGGCAAAAAATTGTGGGTTACATTTTTTTCAGGGTAGAGATGTATTCCGACATCTTTAAGCTACATAAACCCATAAACTCATAAACCCACGGTCGAGGATTCATACAGTCAAGAAATACAAGTGGTACTTAAGCCCACATCTGTTGGCCACCCTTGTAACCCATGTTGGTACCCCTTCGAGTGGTAGTGCATCAGACAACACCTGTATATGGATCGACCTAGATCTCCTAAATCCCTCCATAGATAAATCAATTGGCTGCCTGACTATTATAGTGCCATTGAGAAAAGCACTCGGGAAGATACTCTCTAGTACCTGGATAGTCAGGTAGTACGACTAAGGGTATGGCCGAGCCTCCTTAGTTGGTGCCTTGAGATATTGGGCCGAGTACTATAAATGTGTTGACCTGCATAGAATAGATCTAGCTAAAAAATGATACACACATTTGCAGAGAGGATTGGAAAAATAATAAGAAGGAGAGAAAGAATGGAAAGAATTCTCATTAACAGTTGTGAATAATGAATAATTTACACATGATATACTCTGTATAACTCAATGAGTTCGACTTGAGGTGAACCAAGTCACCATAGTGGTGATCTAGAGTGATCTGGACACACACCAGTAGTTATGGGAGTGAACTGCCACCTATTCTAGTCTCTCAGGCAGTTACAGGAGTGAACTGCCACCTAGTTGAGTTAACTAGTCAACTAGTCTTCAGTTAACTGACTGAATAGAAAGTAGTGAGGATTTAACTCAAGGAATAAAGGATAATGCACCACTTTGGTGATGATACCAAGGCAAGGTCGAATTAGCATGGTGATGATCCCAATGCAACATCTAAACTCAACTCAACTGGTCAAATTGAAGTGTGAACTAAAAGAGAATATTCTCCAGGTGGAATATTCTCTCCTAAAATATAGGAGACTGGATAATGACTAATTATGACTAATTATGACTAATAAACAAATAAAAACCTTAGGAAAAATAAATCCTAGGTGTGTGTGAAGTAACTCCAACAAGTACTACTTTTGGACCTCGCACGTATATCAAAGATCTATAGCACAAGGAAAACCCTTGTCTATAGAAACCTTGAATACCCTAACCCATGGGAAGGAAACATAAATAGAACCAACAAGATCTATTACCATGCTACATTGTCTTTTGCATTCACACTGCAAAATTACTACACATTTCTTCTTGTTAAGAATTTGGGAATTTCGTCACTGTAGTATTCTTCAGGCCGAAGTATAACTCCGCAGGAGTAAAAAAAAAAAAAAAGTATAGTGGTCCCATCGACACACTTATTTGGGACCTATTCCACTATCTTCCCCTTTTTTCCTTGATCATAGTCATACCCTTCATTTTTAATCCTTTTTGTTTCAGTGGACCCGACCCCTTCCCAGTTTCCCTATTTTTCCGCCTATCCCATTATATTTCCCTTCAAGCACTCATTGTCATGGTACCTATCACTTCTAAGTCATTTTTTTGTGTGGTCCCACCCATCCATTTTGTTTGTCCTTATCCGCACTTCCCCTCTCCAAATGGCCACCACTCACAACCAATATCTCCAAATTTCCGTCAATCAATCCCATGTATCCAGCGAACATCGAACATCTTAGATGGATTCCATAAATTCTCGCATTGACACCTTGGAAGCCAACCTCACAACCCAATTGGCCTCCCTCCAGACTATTGTCAATCAATTGTTGAACCACCCTATGGGCCCTTCTTCATCAACACAACCCGATGTTGTTGATTTCTCTTGATCTCCGCATTTTCACTCCAACTCCTTTCATCGTGAACCTCTTCTTTCTCACATAGAGGTCAATAAATTTGATGGCTCTGATCCTATAGGTTGGGTCACTCAAATGGAGCATTATTTTTATCTGCATGGTATTACTGATGAGTTGGAAAAACTTTGCTATGTTGTCCTCTATCTAGATCCTAAATGATGGCAATGGTAGCAATGGAGAAAAAAATCACGTCAGGGGTATATTGCATGGACCCAGTTTGTTGTTGATCTCTATTCCCACTTTGATACTAACACGCACTATCTAGGTCATTTGACCAAGTTGAAACTGTCAAGCACAGTGGAATACTTCATCACTGCTTTTGAGCATTTGGATTTTTTAACATAGGGCATGTCACCGTGAATGCTTTATCAGTGGTCTCAAGGATGAAATCCAATCCTAGGTTCTCATGACCCACCCTCCCACTTGGTTGGAAGCTACTCAACATGCTAAAGAGCCCCAAGAAGTTTTTTTTTTTCCCAGAAAAAAAAACCCCCTTTTGTTCCTCGCCCTCGACCCGCTAATCCTAACTCTCCTATTACTCCCCTCAAGGTCCAGAAACTAACTAGGGCTGAAATGGTTGAATGCCAGCTGAAGGGTCTTTACTATAATTGTGATGAAAAATATTTTCCAGGGCACAAGTGTAAGGAACAAAAACTATTTATGGCCATCTCAAAATATGTTTCTTAAGAGGATGTGACAGTTCCCCTTGTTGAAGAACCCTCCCTTCCCGATGCAACCCAAGAGCTTGTTGACCCACCTGAAGTTGACCCACTTATTTCCTTGCATTTCCTCACTGGCTTCCCCCCCAAAAAAACACTCAAGCTCAATGGCTACATTAAGCACCGAAAGGTCATCATCCTTGTTGACAATGGTAGCACCCACAACTTTATTCATCGTCGCATTGCCCAGGAAACCAATTGCTATATTCATGTTGTCAATAATTTTCAAATCATGATAGACAATGGTGGGTCCATGAAATGTGGTGGGAAGTGTGAAAATGTTTGTATTCAAATTGGACATTACCAACTAAAATGTCATATGCTTGCCATTGACATGGGAGTTTGTGACATTGTGCTAGGTGTTGAATGGTTACAAATTTCGGTTCCCATTCTTATGGATTTTAAGGAATTAACAATGCAATTCCAATAAGAAGGAAAAAAATATCAATTCCAAGGTCTCACAGCTGGTTCTCCTGAGATAATTAGCTTTGATTGTATGGAAAATCTCCTCAAGAAAGGCCATTCCAGTATCATTACTCAACTCCATTCTATTCAAGTCGTTGAGACACCCTCTGTGCATCCTGACCTCCAAGATATCCTTTCCAAAAATCAAGTTGTTTTTTCCACCCCTCAGGGCCTTCCTCCTTCTCATGGTGTTCATGATCATTCCATTCCCCTTGTTCCTAGAAGTATTCCTCCCAATGTTCACCCTTATCACCACCCCTTTTCCCAAAATAATGAAATTGAGAAAATAGTGCAGGAATTACTCCAAGCAGGTGTTATCTGCCCTAGTACCAGCCCTTATTCTTCCCCTGTGGTCATGGTACTTAAGAAAGAAGGTACTTGCCAAATGTGTCTTGACTTTTTTTCCCTCAATAAGCTCACCATAAAGGACAAGTTCCCCATTCCTGTCATTGATGATCTCTTAGATGAGCTGAGTGGTGTTCAGTACTTCACTAAAATTGATCTCCATTCTGGCTAACACCAGATACATATGCAATAAGTTGACATACCCAAGACTACCTTTCAAACTCATGATGGTCACTATGAGTTTTTGGTCATGCCCTTTTGCCTACGTAATGCACCCTCCACCTTCAAAAGCCTCATGAATCATGTCTTCCGTCCTTTTCTCCATCATTTTATCTTAGTTTTCTTTGATGATATTCTCATCTATAGTAAAACTTGTCAATCTCATCTTTCCCATGTGGATAAAATTCTCCATTTAATCCCACGACACCAAATTTTCCTCAAAAAATATAAATGTGCGTTTGGCACCTCAGAAGTCGAGTACTTGGGTCATCTTGTTGGAAAGGTCGGTGTCAGGGTGGATCCTAAAAAGATTGAATCTATGCAAGATTGGCCTCACCCAAAGCCTCTCAAAATATTGCTTGGATTTCTGGGTTTAACAGGTTATTATTGCAAGTTTGTTAAGAATTATGGAAAGATTGCGCGACCTCTCACTGCTCTCCTTAAAAATAATTCTTTCACTTGGACTCCAATAGCCGCTCAGGATTTTCAAACCTTGAACATGGCCATGTGCACCACTCCAGTCTTGGCCCTTCCTGATTTCACAAAGACCTTTGTCCTAGAATGTGATGCTTTCGGGAAAGGAATTGGCGTCATCCTTATGCAAGAGGGTCGGCCTTTGGCCTTTGCTAGCAAACAATTGTCAGAGAGAAATTTGGGAAAATCAATATATGACAAGGAAATGTTGGCTATATTTCATGTTGTGGATCTTTGGCACCTATATCTATTGGAGAAATGTTTCCAAATTAAGACAGATCATCAAACTGTCAAGTATTTTCTAGAACAATGCTTTTCCTCCCCTAAGTAACAAAAATGTGTGACTGAGATCTTGGGATATGTTTATGAGATGATTTACAAAAAAGGAAAAGACAATGTGGTTGTTGATGCACTTTCCATAAAATATGAAGATGAATGGTCCCTTTTTTCTCTCTCCTTCATTGTACTAGATTGGCTCCAAGCTGTTCATCAGGAATGGCTACAAGATCCCAAAAGTTCACATCTGATACAACAATTGCAATCCAATTCTTCAGTCTCCCCCGGGTACACTTAGCTCAATGATGAGCTTCGATATAAAGGTCATTTGTATTTAAGTACACAGTTAAAAATCAAATCCACAATACTTTCTGAGTTTCATGCTACACCCACAGCTGGGCATTCAGGGTTTACCAAAACCTATGACCGGGTCAAACATTCTTTTTTCTGGGATGGTTTGAAACAAGACGATCGTAATTTTGTGGTTGAATGTGATATATGTCAATGCAACAAGGGAGAAACAGTAAAAACTCTTGGCCCACTACAACCACTTCCGATTCCACCTGCTATTTGGCAGGATATCTCTATGGATTTTATTGTAGGCTTACCTAAATCGGGTAATAAATCATTCATCATGGTGGTAGTTGATCGTCTTTCCAAGTATGCTCATTTCTATGCTCTTCAACACCCATTTACAACATCCATTGTAGCTCAACTTTTCATGGATCAGGTCTTCAAGCTTCATGGCATGCCTCATCCTATTGTTTCTGATTGCGACCCAACTTTCACCAGCAGTTTTTGGCAAGAAATGTTTAAGCTCCAAGGCACCCAATTGCATCTCAGCACATCCTATCATCCCCATATTGATGGCCAAACTGAGGTGGTCAACAAGTGTTTGGAAACATATTTGAGGTGTTTTTCATTGGAAAGGAAAAATCAGTGGGCTCAATGGTTACCACTGGCTGAGTGGTGGTACAACACTTCTTACCATACAACTACTTGCATGAATCCTTTTGAAGCAGTATATGGACAAAAGCCACCATCAGTTCTCTCATATTTTCCAAGTGTCTCGAAGGTCTAGGAAGTTGACCAAATGCTTACATTTCAAGAGGCTATTCTCTGTACCCTCAAAGAGAATTTGGTCATGGCCCATAATCTTATGAAGCAACAAGCAGATCAAGGTCACTCTGAACGTCAATTTGCAGAAGGGGATCAGGTGTTTCTTCGACTGTAACTTTACAAGAAAAACTCCCTCAAGGATGACCATTGTTAGAAACTAGTGCCCAAATTTTATGGTCCTTATATAGTTCTCAAGCATGTGGAACATGTGGCATATCAGTTATCTTTTCCTAGTCATTCTAAGCTCCATCCTATTTTTCATGTTTTCTGCTTAAATAAGGTTATTGGAACTAAGTGTCAAACTCAAACCAACCTTCTTGAGTTGGATGAAGAAGGTTCTATTTGGCTACAACCACAAGCAGTTTTGGACCAGCATGAGCGCCGTCTGCAGCAGCGAACCATCAAGGAAGTGTTAGTAAAGTGGAAAGATACCACTCCAATAGATGCCACTTGGGAACCAACTACTATTTTGCAACAATTTCCTCATCTCAAGCCTTGAGGACAAGGTTGTTTTTAAGGGGGCGGACATGTTAGGGAACTAACCCCTCACATAGGTAGAATAATATATTTCCATGTAATAAAGGTCAATATTAATAATTCCTAGCAATAAGGAAGAGTAAGTCCAATGTAAGAAGACCTAATAGAAGCTTCTGCTTCTAGAAGGATCTTTCTCTAGATTGTTCTTTTGATAGACATATTTAGTATAAATAGTAGTCAAGGGTATGAGAAGTTTTGTCTTGGATATTATTATAGTAGAGCTCTGCTCTGTTGGAGGTTGCCCCCTCGAACAGGAAAGTGAAAATTGCTCTCAGTAATCAAAGTGCTCTTTCTGGTGTTATTTTGCTATCATTTTGTTATTATCGTGGTGTTGTTCTAGTTATATTGTTGTTCATTTGCCATTTCTAGCTATTTATTTATGTTCTGCATACTTTTTATATCTAGAATATTACACCCAACAAGGTTTGGGTATAGAGATTTGGGTCTCGAACTAATTTTTTTTGGGGAAGACCAGTCTTGCCAACCCAAGAAACCTCCCATGGTAGATGAAAATAGAGTTTATGGAGAAAGAGATTCTATGAACTTGTTGTTTGAGGAAGGTCTCTCATGATTGAGGAAAGAGCTGATGAATAATTTCACCTAGATCCTTCAACAAATTCTAATGATGATCGAGACACCTTCAACAAGAAACCATTTTGGAGATGAAACACCCCTCAAGGTACAAGTTAAATTTGATATTCATTTATTTGAAGGAGAGATAGATGTAGATGCTTTGGAGAAATAGTTAAATCTATTAGATTACTTTGTTCAAATATTTTCGAGCATAAAAAAGATAACCTTTGTGCTCCTTAAATCCCTTCCCCATGTCAAATATTGGTGGAAAAGTTACTAGGAGAGAGTCGATGGGGATGAGTCTACAATGTTTAAGATAGAACAGACTTGGGAAACTTTTGTTGATGCCCTTAAGGAGGAATTATACCTTGTTAGGAACTATGATAATTGATACATGATATGGAAAACTCTACATCAAGAGAGATACCAGACAGTGTTGGAGTACACCTTTATCTTCCATACCTTGTTCTCAAATATGGGTATCAGAGACTCTGAGCAACACCTGATTTTGAATTACAACAATGGATTACATAGGTACATCCAAATAGAGATGGATTTATTGGACATTTGTGACACACTCCACTACTCGATTGCCCCAAAAACTCACCTTCCTTAGACAATTGCAAAATTTTATATCTTTCTTACAAAATGAATGAACATAATAATGTAAACACAATAACTATTGATTAATTGGGTTGGTTTTCATTGATGTCAACCCTTGAAGAAAGTCTGGCAGTGAATTTTGGTAGCACAAAGATTTGGGTAATGGACCCAAGTTTGTTTGATGTATAATGGTATGAGTTTTGACATATTTATAGGTAAGACTATTCTAGATAGATAGTACATGTCATTCCATTTTCGATGGTATGTGGAACATCACATAACTCCTCACAGTTTGAGAGTTATGGCCTTATGAAGTTGAAGGACCCATATATGATTGGCTTGAAACCCCAAAAGGTCAAAGAAGTCAAAATGCTTGCAAAGAGGATTATTTAAATAATAAAGTGAAGTGACAAAGTAAAAGAGGATTATTTAAATAATAAAGTGAATTGAAAAAGTCAAAGAGGATTATTTAAATAATAAAGTGAAGTGACAAAATCAAAGAGGATTATTTAAATAATAAAGTGAAGTGACAAAGTCAAGGAGGATTATTTAAATAATAAAGT
>JZKD02S0913330.1:609334-621872 GCA_000966675.3 Picea glauca
GATTATTTAAATAATAAAGTGAAGTGACAAAGTCAAGGAGGATTATTTAAATAATAAAGTAAATGGAGAACTTTCTAATTATGGAAAGTGGTTATAAGAAGGCTAACCCTAAAATGAGGAAAATGGGTTAAGTGTTCAAGTGGCTATTGGATACATGGACAAGTGCAAAATTGGGCAAAGTTGGACATAGGTGACTATGTGGACAAAGTGGCTATGTGGACAAAGTGGCTTAGAAGATGCTTCTAAGGAAGCTACTTGGAGAGTATAAATAAGAGGCAAGGCTCTCTCATTTTAATTACACTTGAGCATATTGAATATCTATAGGTGACTGAGGTAACCAAAGGATATCTAAGCCTAATTTTAGAGGGAAGGTGATGTAAAGAGGGCCGAAATTCAAGGGAGGATAAATTATTTTGATGATGCTTTCTAAGGTATGTCATTTATAGGTCATCTCACCATTTCGAAATAACTTTTTTTCTAGAATGATTCAGACCGTGAAATTGGGAGGCCATTGAGGAAACATATCCAAGTAGTTGTGGTACTAATTTCATCTTGTGGGTCATTTTATTTTTGGAGTTACACTCCGTGGAACATAGGGTTTGTGGCTAGTCCTAAAACTAGTCTAAAACAGGTGTTTCAAGTAAAAACGTCATAACTTCTTCATAACATATCCAAATTCAGTAAGACCAAATGTGTTGATTAGAGTACATTCTGTAGTTTTTTGTATACAATTTTTAGATCCCTACAACAAATATTTTGTGCGGGGCACGCTCTACAAGTTAGCTCTCTAGAATAAGTCAAAATTCAACAAGTTATGCCATTTTTTCTATAACTCCTTTTCTGAGAGGTTCCAAGAAGTGACACCTATAGGAATTGCATAAAACATACTGAAGAACATTGTGTACTATTTTCAGATCTTTATTCATTATAGGTACATAGTTATGATTATTTCAAGTTAGGGTTGTTGACTAATCCAAAACTAGTCATGTGAGACTAAAGTAAAGTTTGATGAAAATGATAGTCTCTTGTTGTTAAAGTTAAGGAAGGTTTACAAGTATGTGATGATATACACCAGGTCTATTACAGAGTTACAAATCAGATTTGGATGATGAAATTGATGAGGTATTTTGGTTGAGGTTGAGGTACAGGTTGGTTCATGGTTGATGGATTTAATTATGGTACAGGTTGAGGTACATGTTGATGCATGGTTGTTGCATGGTTCAGGTTATTGGTACAGGTTGTTTGGTGTAGGTTGATTGGTACATGTTTACAACAATATATCTCACAGTGATAGTGTGACAATGATTCCATCATTCTACTTATACGTCAGGGTGGTTGGATGGGGCAAGGACATGTGGTTGTAGCCACCTTTTGGTTTTAGCCGGAGAACATAGGGGGTTGTAGCCTTGTTGAAAATTGACCAATTTTTGAGGATCCTTGGTCATGTTTGACCCATTTTGGGACTTCAATAGGTTGTTGAAGGTGGAGCGCAAGTCGAAGTAGAGATCGCAAGATCTCTGCTTTGACTTGCGCTCCGCCTTCGACAACCTATCGAAGTCCCAAAATAGGTCAAACATGACCAAGGATCCTCAAAAATTGGTCAATTTCCAACAATGATACAACCCCCTATGTTCTCCGGCTACAACCGAAAGGTGGCTACAACCACATCTTCTTGCTTGCGGGATATCAACCCCTTGTTTAGGGATTTTTTGGGCTATGTAACATGTATGGGGATGTCAACCCATGGGTTTACCCATGTTTAGGCCCTTTTTGTAATGTATAAATAGAAGTCTAGGTGATGTAATATAAAGGAGGTTTTGGTACCTTGCTAAGTGTTAAGTGTTGAGTGCAAATTGTAAGTGCTTTATGCATGCTGATTTGAGAACTTGCAGAGCTAAGTGCAAGCGACTGTAAGAGACTGTGTAAAGGCTTTGTGTTGTGACCTAGCTTGGGGAAGGAGGATCTAGCAAAGTGCACGCAGATCTGCTATCCTATGCAGAGTATGACCTTATGGCTTTGTGCATGTAGGAGATTGATAGAAGATAATAAAAAGAAGAAGAGTTGGTGGACGTAGCCCCAGGATGGGGGTGAACCACATATATCCTGTGTTGTGGTTTCTTTGTGCATTGTGGATGTTTTATTGTTCATATGATTTATGCTTAGTGTAATGATGTATGCTTATATGAATATGATAGCTTAGTGCCTAATGATGTGAATAATATGTTATATTTGATTTGTGTTGATATGTGTAGTGCTTGAATATATTAGATCTGGATGAATACTGTGATGCTCTGTAACTAGGGTTTATCTGCGCTGTTAAATACTAATGAATAACGACTGCTAAGTGCTCCATTAAGGTTTTGTAATCACAGATCAATATTCCAGCTAGGTTGCAGACATCTGAGTCCTACAAACACCCCTGCCTCTACCTTGAGTGAGACTTCATCTGCTCCGCAGGTGTTTCCAAAAGGGTTGGTAGTTAGGGTTTTTTTGGGGCATTGTTGAAGCGTTGAACCCTGGGTCTGCCCCTATGCAAACAAATGGTTCCTTTTTCGTGACTTGAAACTATGATTGTTGGGAATCGAAGAAAAGAGACAACTCTATGCATAGATCTGTTGCCCTATTGCGCAGTACTCTACTTGAGTTGTGAAGCTATGTGCTAAGAAGAGAAGTCAGATTTGAAGAAAAGGGGTAAGATATTGAAGCTTTGTGCTCTGATAAAGGTAAGAACAATGAATTTTTTTATTGAAAAGGTAAGATAAGTGGAAATTTTTGTTTCGAAAGTATGGATCTAGGTATGTTTGATAAATTGTTTCCTAGCTTGAAAACTAGGGAACAACTAGAAGAAATAAGACTTGATATGAGTAGATCTGATAAGAATAGTGAAAGATATGTTATTCCTATGCATAGAAAGAGTGTTTGGACTAACAAATGGATGCAGGATCCTAGAAATAATTCTTTGCAGGTTAGCTACCATAATCCTAGTGTGCAGTATAGGAAAGGATGGAAATCATTTCAAAGAAAAAGAGGATTAATCCTTTGTTATAGTTGCAGAAGACCGATACATCTTGCTAAGGAATTCCCTGGTAGAAGACCTAGTTGTCTTTGTTGTAAAGCTATGGACCATGAAGTTTTGGATTTCCCTAGAATGATTGCTAAGATTGAAAGAATGAATATGAGACAAGAAATCCCTAAGGAAGGTCAATAAATTGAGACCATGATAGAACCCCAGAAAGAATCAGAGAATGTATTACTACAAATGAAAGAAACCCTGAATCATCATAGAAATATCAACTTATCAGAGATCTTCAAAGAAAAAGAGTTCATAGAAACAAGAATAGGAGACTTCGACATAGACTATGTTATGGATGAGGAAACATAGGTGAATATCATGACAGAAAGAACCTGGGAAATTTTAGGAAAGCCTGCTACAAGTCCTTCATTAGGAGGAATAGGATTATTTAGAGGAAAGATGATAACCCTATGTGGAAAAACCTTGATTGAGAAGGATCAGACCAGAAGAAAAGAAGAGGAAGCCCTAGAACAGAAGAAGCAAGAATTAAAATATTTCATGACTAGGAGGATAGCGCACTTTATTGAAGAACAAGAGAATAGGTCGAAGATGTTTAGAACCAGAAACATGGATGTCAAAGTTGAAAGAACACAAGAAGACTCACAGAAGAGTGGCACACCTACCCCAGATAGAGAAGAAGTATTACTCTCTAACCCTATGAAAGAATCTCAACAATGCGAAGTTACTATGCCAATTTTGGATAAGAATCAGAATGGAAAGAGGAATATCGAGACAAAGAAACAGGGAGGAAGGCTAGAAAGCTTAGTAAGAAGAGAGAAAAGATAGAAAAGTTGCAAAAGGTTCCAGAGGGAACTTCATAGAAGGAAGGTTTGCAAAATTGGAACTTTGTCGGGATATCAAAACAACACAACATGGCAAAGCAATATAACCTTTGAAGGCATTATGATGATTAGATCGATGCCCCTGAACGGTTAGAAAAAAAGTTATGACCAGGATGTTGGCATATTTTACAGGCAGTGTATGCTTGTCATTGATGGCAAGTACAACAACAATGATCAACAGCGCAGTGATAATCGGGGAAGAGCAACAATCGTGATCATTGGATCAACAATTCAGAATTCTCGATGGCTGTCAGATCTCAATGTAGACAATAGGAGCATGCAGATATGGAGGATAGATCTCGAGTGTTAGATCCGAGTGTAGGGTCTGACCACTATTGGATCTAGGAGAGCCTACATGTTCTTTAAAGTACTAGGAGAAGCGGGCTTACAAAATCCCAAAAGCAGGAGGACCGTCCATCTTTGAGTAGGACACATGACGAAAGATCGTCATTTTACTGACTGGAAAGTCAAAGGAACGAGGTTCCCTAACCTACTGAATTCACAAAATGTGAAACCTCGAAGTAAACTCCATTTCGGAGTTTCAGAGATCGAGAGTTGGAGATGTTAAAGAATATTAACCACAAGAATCCCGAAATCGCGATATGTGAAATCATGACTTAATCTGAGCCGTCAGATCAAGGTTTGATCTGGACCATTGATCCCAGTTCATTTCAGAGTTTCGTGGATTGAGAGTTGGATATGTCAAAGAATATTAACCATAGGAATCCTGAAATCGCGATATGCGAAATCACAACTTAATCGCAGCCGTCAGATCAAGATGTGATTTGGACCATTGATCCGACTCCATTTCAGGGTTTTACAGATCAAGACTTTGAAGTGACAAGAACACTGAACATCAATAATTTTTAAATCATGAAATGTGAAATCGAAAAATGATTTGAGCCATCAGATCAAGTGTTGATCGGGACCATTGATCCCATGCCATTTTTGGGGTTTTGGGGATCGTGACTTGGAGAGTCGAGATGCCTCATCTCCAGATTCACTAAATGAAAAATCGTGAAAGCACCTTATGCATAAGGCTGTGGTCACAACCCTTGGTCACATCAGTGAGAGATTGAGAAAAGAGCTAGAGCAACCAAGCTCCTTTTCAGGGATCGTGACTGGGAATGTCGAGACACATGGTCATAAGAATGATGAATTGCCGAATTTTGAAATGCCGAAATGAATGAAAGATCCCATGGAATCAATCCAATGGTGCAGGTAAATTTTAACAAGATCGGAGGGCTATTGTAGCATGACACAGTGTAACTGCCAGAAACCATTGATGGTTTCTACCAGAGGACTCGAAGACACATCGGGATGATTGACAGAGGAGGCGAAGAGTCTCTGGGAATCTTCAAGAGGGATGAAGATGTTCGTGGAGGCGATTGGCAGCTGGATGAGCATTGAGGCCTGTAACTGGAACATAGAAGGTGAGCTCGACTGTCACAGAGAAGACGAAGAGTTGCAAACTGCCAGAGAGGCTGAGGAATCTCATTATAACATACAGTGATGTTGAACGAGTGGTAAATGACCAGAGAAGCTGAAGAGTCATGATGATGATTAGACAGAGCACTCAAGTTGTGGAGGAATTTGGCACGGAGTGAGCATGTAGAGGCATTGCGAATATTGCATGCACAAAGAGAATAGAGACGAGAGAATGCAAAACAAAAGAAGAGATAAGGGGTTGTCACTGTGTAGGAGAATTCAGGGGTGTACAAGGTGGCAGAATGTGGGAGTAGAAATGCAGAGTCGAGGAATGGTGCATTGAAGGGATATGGTGCATAGAGCATAAAAGGTAGAAGAACAAAAAGTGATAGAAGTGTGCAGAAGACACTGATGAAGACAGGGCAGAGCGGTGTAGCAGAACAACGACAGGGTTGGTAAGCCATTGAATAAGTTTATATCGCTGTAATAAGTTTTAGTAACAAAGAATTTATAATTCACGGTGGTTGGGAGGTGCTAGGGAGGACTGGTGTCCTCAAAGGTTCAAGTGGGTGCTTGAACACAGGGAGTTGGTGCTTCCTTCTAGTTGGAGCTAGAGAAACCAGGGAGTTGGTGCTTCCTTCTAGTTGGTGCTAGAGAAACCAGGGGGTTGGTGTTTCCTTCTAGTGGGTGCTAGAGAAAATAGAGAGTTGGTGCTCTCAGCGAGTTGCAGCTTGCAAAAAAAGAGGTTGTAGCCTTAAAATGAGTTGGTTCTCATATGTATGATAATGTAAAGAATGTAGATAATACTTATCATATAAAGAAATAGAGATTTTTACCCTGTATGGGTTTCCTCGAGAATTATCTGTCTTTTTTTTCTCATATATGTGACTGATGCTGAATGTGCCTTTGTTTATTTCCCATTATTGTGATCATCATTGAGTGCCATGTAAAGATTTTAAAAGAAGCATAATTGTTTAAGCACGGGGACAACTGATTCACCCCCCCTCTCAGTTGTCCAACACAAGAATATTTCCATCAGACCGTTGGGATCGTGCCATAACGAACATAACTGCATTGATGAAGGATTCTCACCCAATGGAGAGATCTGTTACCTCGCTATCTACTTAGTCTATTGACTATTGCACCGAGAACACTTTTGCGAGTTGTATCCGATCTAAAAAAAGAACTCATTTCTACCATGTTGTGTTTATTGAGATCGACACATGTTTTATTGCTTTGAGCACTCATTCATCCACCTAAGTTATCCGATCTAAGGATGCATGTCGGACGAACTCAATGCCATCGAGAAGTCTGTAGAAGAATTTATAATCGATTTAATGGCCGAAAAAGTAATGTCTACAGGAATTCAAGCTTCCTCGATGAGAGGTGTGCAAGCCTCTCCATCGACTGCTCATGGATCTGGACCATCCCAACCTACAGCCGAGAAAAGAACCAAGCATCGAGATGACTTGGAAAATGTGAAGTTAATCTCGACTACATTCCACCTCTGTTCAGTGTGGTGAGTCATGACAGTGTCCCCAGAGACTTCGATTACACCCTAGTTACTGCGTACCTCTCGAAGGGGATACATGCAGTTAGAACACAGCAGGATAAGATTGTGACATTAAAATTCAGTGACTTCAACCTAGGGGACTGCAAGAACCATAATATTCTCTCTCCTCACAGATACTTGACTAGGCCGAAGGGAAGAACTCAAAAATAATACCCCAACCATGGACTATGAACCTTGTGCAGTCCACCATCTTGAATGTGATGAATATTCCACATTTTGGAAGACACCAGGAGGTTAACGCATGTGTTAAGATCCTACTATCATGCTACAATGGTGGATATCTATGGCTAGATATATGCATCGCAGTCTATCCGATGCTAATCCATAGGATCACCGGATTGAGCATGCAGGGACCCGACCAACAAGACTTCTACCCAACGAAGGTTGTAGACTGCACCCTGGCACAGAGAATTAAGGATACCTATGGTGATGTAGAAAAGGGCATGCGAGGCTACAAGGTAGCTTCCATTCAGAATGGTGCAGTGCACCTAGCCTACCAGCTGATCACAGGAAATCTGGTGTGAAAGAAAATACCTACACAGGTCACAGGGCTCGTTGTTGACCTTGCTGGAAAATGTGTAGAAGGACTCCAAATGAACTGGGTGAAGTACTTAGTCAACCTGCTAGAATTGGATTGCCACGAAGCTCAGGATCAGGGCTATGAGTTCCATTTTAGCTAGTTGTTGATCCTCATCGCGTTTATTACTTGGGAGATGCTGGAAGGTGTGAGCTTCCCTGACATTGAGCCATTTGAGCCGCTTACTATGAAGTTCACCATGCTCTGGTACTCGAGTGATATGGGAAAACAATGGCAGTCGAATGCAGTATTCCATACATACTATCTCTAGTTAAAGAGGGTTATCGAAGTTGTCCCTTGTATGAATCTGAACACCCTGCACCAGTTCAGACCCCTTATGAATTTTCACATAGATCGACACTTTATCTACATCACTGTGTGCACAGACGAGAGTAAAGAAGAGCTTCAGTCATACTATAATCTCATAGAGGAGGACCTCAAAGAGATAACTAAGGATTGGTCTATAGAGCTCCTTATCCCTGCTGCTAATTTTGTTATTGGACAAATTGGTAGGTGCAGACACTAACAGATCTCCCTAGATCCACCTGGATCTAGAACAAAATAGGACAGGACATGACTCTTTCCCTAAGTTATGACCATTGAATTAGCTAGCAGGAAGAAACAAATAACATACCTTTGTATCACTTTCTAGGGTCTTTGTTTCTCCCGCAAACCAACCAAAGTGAAGATAGAAAAATATATTCAATCGTCAACTTATGTATATGATCAAGGAATTACACAATAAAGTAAGAATGACTTTATGGGAAAAGGACATATCGTTGTATCATATTAATTCAAAGTAGAAGATACAACCTGATCACCTTGATGTCGCAAGCATCCTTTCGGTGGCTCTTGGCTCCAACACACACACTTGCTCGATCCTTGTATGAAGAAGATCCAATTCCTCTTGATAGACTTGCTAGAGTCTCCAAGCTCTTGTTCAATCTAGGTCCTTCACACAATTCTTTCACCAATTCTCCAATGAATCTTGCTTAACCTTTTCCATGAAAATTCCATCAATATATAGGAGAGAATGAGATGGTTACTTGGATAAGAATGATCCCACAATATCATGGAAACCAGTAAAAGGATAACCATTCGAATGCAAACCCATTATTCTAGAAGATTCCCTTCTAGAACCATCGGGACTTGATCTTTTTCCAAGCTTGAGAGCAAGTTCGCACCCTAGCTATGTAGCACAGTGTGAGATGTTCACACCCTAGCTGAAGGTAGCCTACGAGAATGGGTCATTATTGCACCCTAGATATAAGCAACCTGCCAACTCTCTTCAAAAGTATGTTTTCTGGGAAGAGATGAATGTCACTTTTCTCAGGAGAAAGTTCTTATTAGGAGCCTGAGTACATGATCATCAATACATCATCAATATGACCAAAATCATGGGTAACAGAATTCCCCCCAAAGTATGAGGCCGGAATCACTGACAGCTGAAATACTTTGTAAACTATGTGTGTGTGTCAGAAACCAAGAGCGCACCTAATCAGAAACCTGCAAACAACCAAGCATCTACAAAATATCATATTAATTCTAAGGTAGGCATTCCCATAATTAGATCACAGATGGATGACATTATAATCATAAGTCATGGCTGCCAATTATACATTGTGGATCCATGCCGTCAAAATATAGCATAGCTACCAGGAACACACTGTGGATCTATGCGAGAAAATTCAAATTGAGATGACATAGCCACGATACATACAAAGTGGATCTATGTGTCACAGATTATACATATTCCATCGCAACCTGGACAAAGAGATGATATCTAGGGTCTTCAATCCCGTCACCCAAAAGTACGAATCTAACCATGTCATTACATGTGTTGAAGTCAAACATGGTAAAAACCACTTGATTACCGGTCATTAATGAAATCGTTAACAAGTGTGAGGGAAATCACCATTAATGTCAATGACTCCCAAGGTACATTAGTACAATTCACTGAATGTGAATGAATGATTTGAAGTCGAACATCTGACAGAATCTTTCGATCAGAGGTCAATGATGTAAACCCACTGTCGAAAGAGAGGAAACCTACCATTGAGGCATGCAAGTTCCAAGGTACCAAAGAATTTATAAGTCTTGTTTCCGGATAATGAGCTGAAGTCGACGGAACAAAACTCGTCACAGGAGGGCCTTGATGTATCCCCCATCAATGAAACAAAATGAGTAACAGATTTTGAATGTGAAACAGAGTATGATGTAAGTTTTACTGGACACAGGGAAGGCCGACACAGAGAGAATGGACAACTACAGATGGCCGACTCAATAGAGGTTTTAGATGAACTTCTCTTGAACATATAAATGACACGACCAATGATTTGGCAGCATTGACTCAGAGATGACACAAAGTATGACCTTGTATCAAATCGAATGAGAGACAAATGGATTTCCCAAACCAGCTTCAAATAATGAACAGGGGGGTGTCATGTTCAAGAGCGACACTTACTGTCAATTAATATGAATACGAGAACACATCCCTTTCCCAAATTTCCCCCCACCATTTCTGGTGAGTACCTCTTTATTTTTACGCAAGCTTGAGGAGGATAACATATGCTTGTTGATATAAGCTCATCCTTTGGAGTATGTTTAACGAACCCTAGGAAGGAGTGGTTTGGTCCCATTATGGGTCTGTCGATGTTTGTTTAATGAGTCCAAAGATAGAAAACTCGAAGGTTTTTCATGATTATAGAGTCTCGAAAAACACTCAAAAGAGAACTCTCTCAGTTCCTTTTTCATAAAATAGTTTGATTAGACCGAAAAAGAGATAAATTATCTCCCAAGAGATGCTTTCTTCAAATACTTTATCAAGCGTGAAAATAGCAAGGTCACTCAGCTATCTTTTCATGTTTAGAGAGTCTGAAAAGAGCTTAAAGGAGACTCCAGGGGGGTTCCTTTTTCGTATGACCTTGTTGAGCTTGAAAAAGTGATAAAAGTGTTCTTGATCACGTTCTCATGTATTTTTTAGTGTGAGAATGGACAAAGACCAAGCTCGAGGTTTTGTACAAAAACCATAAAAAACAATCAAAACATGTGATGAAGAAGAAAAAATATATCCGCATCCCTGTGCATGAACATCGAAGTCGTTACGCCTGCAAAATTTGTACTCAAAAGGGCATTAGGCATTAGGTTTTAATAAATAAACAATTATAAAATCCAATAAAATGGTAAAAGTAAATATAAAGGGGTAAAAAATCTTTTTACCATATCATTTTAACTTTACCACTATTTAAGCCCAAAACCCCTCTTTTACCCTTGAAATTCGGCGTTCGATTGCAGGAGTTATGAGCATCCATTCGACGAACCGTCAACGGCAGTGAGGTAGGCTCTTTGTCCTCTACCGTTTCATGGTTTAATTTTTCATTTTCATTGGCAAAAAACACCATTTTGAGTTTGTTTTGGGGGCTATTATTGTGCTCATCCATTCTTGCGGGTGAGCCACATGGGACCTGCGAGAATGGTTCGTTCTCGTAGGTGAGCCCAAAGGCGCTTGTGAGAACCTCACATTGTGCCTAAAGGGCACCTGCGAGAACTACAAAGTGTAAAATTTTTTTGAAGTTTTGCTCAATGAAAAGATACCAAAAGTTGAATAGAGTTACTAATCTTCTTCTTGTGCTTCTTATGCAAGTATTTGTCCATCACCATGGTTCTAGAATGGCGTGAAAGGGAGAATGAAGAAGATGATGCCATTTCCAGAAATCATCCAGCCACCATTGCCGCATTACGTGACTGTGGTCTTCTAAATTTCTTTCGTATCCCAGGCATGAGGGCCCAAGTCAGGTTATTGGAGTACCTTGTGCATATGTGGGATCCCAATCAACAAGTATTCCATGTAGGGTTCCACATATTGTCGTTGGATATTGAGGACATTTACTTCTTGATAGGACTTTCACGGCGTGGGTACGACGTGAGCTTGACTGGTAGCAGAGGTGGTGGGCTACCTATGAGTGAGTACTACTGCTTGCACTATGTTCCAGAGGTAGAGAGGAGCAAAGGGAAAGTATCTATTTGGGGAGTGCGGGATTTGACCCTCCACACTATTTTGTTCACCATTTCTCATATGGCTAGGAGCTCCACTCCTCACATGGCTCTCCAGAGCTACTTTCAGTATGCCATAGAGTGTACTGAGCCTTAGGTTTTTAACTGGGCAGATGCAGTGCTTCATAGCATGAAGAGGTAGTTGACCAAATGTAGACGAGGCGACCTGAAGAAATTCGGGTATGGGTCTTTGTTAGTGTCCTTATTTCTAGAGAGGGTTCCCTTACTGAGGCTGCAGGTTGAGTGGGATTTAACAGCTCCAACAGATCCAAGAATGTTGAGATGGTGTCAGCTCATGGCCCAGCACGTAGCTGGACCAATTATCAAATATGATGATACCTTCTTTGACTGTTTGCAACCATAGATGCTAATGGTCGATGATTATGCTTATGCCGGGTTGGATTTTCGAGGAGATCTAGACTTGGTCCTGCCTGAGGGTGCTCAGTGGGGAACTTTGTAAGAATTACACAATTTTTTCTTTTTACATTTTTTTGTGAATTTTATCATATGCAAATGTTTTTTAATGTTCGTCCAAGGTATAAATAATTTTTTTTTTTTTATGACACAGATGTGGGACCTTACTGACCTCCTAGTACTTCTCCTATTCAACGACGAGGAGAGGTAGTGCCAATGCCACGATGGGACACCGAAGATTATGAAGCAGTGGAACAAAACCTAGAGGGTTTGACAGAAGATATTCCAGACATGCCTCTTGGAGAGGTTCCACGACGTTATCAGCATCATACAGTAGGAGTGTCAGAGTCCATTGGCCGACTGCTTTGTAGGGTTTCTCAGGTAGTCGTGTTTTACCGTGAATGTCACCCATGACGTCATTTTGTAGAAGCTATGAGCTTCAGATTTTGAAATTTTGGTCCTTGGACAAAACTTTTTGTAAAAAACTCTTTTGATCGTTATATATACATATGGCTTCTACCGGTTTATCTTGTGTTGTGTGAAAATTGATGTGATTGATTTATAAATGATCCAAATGT
>JZKD02S0913330.1:622952-652992 GCA_000966675.3 Picea glauca
AGCTTTCTTGGCTTCGTTGAACGTTAGTCAGCGTCAAAAAACTGAGTCAATCCCCCGATGATAAAGATTATCCCCGAGGATAATATATTGATGAGCTTGGTAGCATATTCAACATGGATCAGTACTGGACAAAGTTGACCAGAAAGTAGGGGTTTGGAGATAGATGATGATACCACCATACCAAATATCATCAGTGCTGATAAAGAAAATGGATTCAGCTGGTAAGGAATCAGCTGCTACATTTTCCGCTTCAGAATAGGGAAAGTCGCATATCAACTCAGCAAACACTAAGGACTTCTTGGACTTGGCGCATTCGAATTCCAAGTCAAACTCTTGGAGTATCACAATCCATTTGGAGTATTTTCCCCCTAGCAATTGACATGTGAGAATGTGTTGCATAGGGTTGTAGTTAGAAATCACTGTAGTCTTGTGCGAGAGGATATAGTGTCGAAAGTGTTGGATGGCTTGGACGGCTGCCAAGGCTAGTTTTTCAACATGTAAATACTTGATTTTGGTAGGCATTAGACTTCTACTCAAGTAATAGATAACATGTTCATCGTTAGCATCATCCTTTTGGACAAGAACCATACCAATGGTGTAATCCAAGGCAGCAAGGTAGAGGAAATAATCGCGACTGTAATTGGGGGGAAAGAGAAGCAGAGAACATGTTAGAGACAATTTCAAAGCTTCGAAAGAACTGTTTGCGATGGTGTCCCATACGAACTCAAACCCCTTTTTTAGGAGACGCGTAATTCCATGAGTTATCTCGGTGTAATTGGGGATAAAACGATGAAGAAAGTTTGCTTTCCCCTGCAAACTTTGTAACTGGAAAAGTGTAGAAGGAGGAGGGAGATTAAGGTCGCCTCAACCTTTAAATGATCTACCCTAATCCCTTGACATGAAACAATAAAACCAAGAAGTCAGCCGAATTCCATGTAGAAAACACACTTGTGAGGATTCAAATGTATACGGTAAAACTGACAACGGACAAAAATGGCTTGGAGGTGGGTTGGATGATCGACTCAGTGCATTGAGTGAGCAGGTAAATCATCCAGATAGGGTTGCACGATGTTGTTGATATCGTGGAAGGCATAAGACATAGTGCGTTGAAAAGTCGCACCAACGTTCTTGAGACCGAACGGGAGTTTCCGATAGGCAAAAGTGCCCCAAGGACAAATAAAAGGAGTCTTATGTTGATCCTCGGGAACAATGTTGATTTGATTATACCCAAAGAAACCATCCATCAGGGAGAATATTTCACTTCCAGCGCAATCGTCGACAATCTGATCGACAAAGGGCGTAGGAAAGTTGTCTTTGGGACAATATTTGTTGATATCCCTATAATCAACGCATACACAAATTGTGCCTTGTTTCTTGTCGATTGGGGAAAGATTGGAAACCCAGTCAGTGAGGGCCACTGGGTAAATAAAGCTGGCTTTGAGAAGTTTCTCGACTTCGAGCTTGATAGTAGCCGCTTTACGTGGTTGAACTGGATGAAGGCATTGCCAGATGACTTTAGCATCGAGGTATGTCTTGATTTCATGTATTACAATGTCGGGGTCGATACCCAACATTTCTTCGTATCTCCAGGCGAAGATGTCACGAAACTCTTTGAAAAGGGACGTGTAGGTGACGATTTCATCAGGGGAACATGAAGCTCGTATATGCACATTTTCCATGATTCTGGGTTTGATGGATATGTCGAGGGGAATAGTGGGTGAGATGTTGCTTAAGTTCCCTTCAAAAAACACATCGTGTGTGGACTTGGGAATAGTTGAGATGACGACAACGGTCGACGGGGTCGAGATCTGTTGGTAGTTCTCAATGGTATGTTGCTCCAGGAAGAGGATGGAACGATGATGTCCATCATCCCAAGAGGTGTCCTCCATGACAGACATGATCTTCTCGTCTATGGGAAAAATGACATGGAAGGGATCTGGAGACAACTCACGAATAGAGGGGGCAGAAGGTGTTGTTGATTGAATGGCTTGATAGGTGGATTCAACCAGACTTAACGACATTTTGTCGTCGTAAAAAAGATGATCTCCAGGGTCAGGTACTATCCATGGGTCGTGAGACGCAGGAATTCCATGAATCAAGGTGGAGATCATGTTGATTGAAGCAATGGATGAGCGTGGAACATCGGGTGGTGGAATGGGGAAATTACACATTAACAAAGAGTCTTTGAGAAGGCCTACACCGATGTTCTCATAATCCGGTGGGGTTTTAGTGATGAATGGTACATTGCCAGTACGTGTATCGGAGTTAAAGAAGGCTAATTGGTTAACGGTGACTACCTTCCCTTGATGTGGGAAACGTACCACACGAAAAAGGATCGACACAACTGCGCGCATGGAATCGATCCAGATGCAGCCAAGTAGAAGATTGTAATCAAGAGGAGCGCCAAAGACTTCCACTTCGACTTGGACCATTTTGCCTTCTAGCGTGATTGGCAACAAAGGAAGGACACCGTAGGGTTTAAAACTGGAGCCATTGAAGGCTTTGAGAGTGTTTTGGGATTCATTCAAAGAAAGAGAGCCAATGGTTTTCCAACAAGTAAGAGACATGACACACATCGAGGCACCCTCATCGATAACAGTTTGACAAATGTTTTTGTCAAAGAAAATCACTTGGATTTGGAATGTGAGTTGAGGGGGTAACCTTGGAATGTGATCTTCCAAGTAAAAAATTATTAAATTCGTATCCGTCGGGTCGATTCCACCGATAGATTTCAACAGTGCCTTCCATTGCATGGGACAACTTTGAAGGACTTTGAGGGCTGACATCGCATAAGGTTCTTGGGCCAGATCTTCAACAATGTTGTAGTTCTGGGCATCACAAGCATGAGGATTGAAAGCTGATTTCCGAATGACACCCTTTGGGGGGGTCGAAGAATTGTGTCGAGGATCGGTCATTCGAGATGAAGAGGACCGTTGGTAGGTGGAGTCGTAGGAGAGGGTTGTACCAATGAAGGAAGGGGGTCAACAACCTTTTCTTTAGAGGGAGGATAATCTTTGGCTCGAGTGGTGAGTGCAATGTCGTTCTGCTTTGAATCGCCAGTACACATCAATACATAGGATGTAGTAGAAGATGAGGGTTGGTCATGAATGACCAATTGGGCATGTTGTTGAGATGGGAAGGGTTGGGACAAAACGACCATGGCAGGTGGTTTTGGGGCTCCTTGAATGAACTTAGTGACCTCGGCGCGTCGTGGACAATCCTTCGTGTAGTGATCATCACCACAGATAAGACAAGGGTAGCGAGGTTTGTTCTTATCCTAATCATCAACAGGTGGAGTTTTGGTTCGCTCTACTTGAGGAGTATTTTTTTCCTCCTTATTCTTACCCCTTCCCTTATTGGATTTGTTTTTACCAGCTAGGGTAGATTGAACTGCATTTACCTCAAAAGTCTTACTGGTGGGAGGGGCAGGAGACAGAGAATTTTGAACATTAGAAGAAGCGGGTTTGGGGTTGGTGCTTGAGGTGGAATGTGGTTGGGCATGGAAAGTGCCAATCACACCATTGGCTGCATGAGAAGCAGTTGGAGTAGTTGAAGTGGTAGAAGTGGAAGGATGAGGTGCGTCAGGTAGCAAGTCATAAAGGGTACCCATTTGTGAGTAAACGAGGTCAAGGTATTGAGCATGACTGATGGCCTTATCTTCTGTGACCACTCCACCCATGGCGATGTCATGACCAGTGTCATTCACAAATGATTTTATGAACCACTCTGCCAACAACTGATCAGGGAGTTTGAGTTTAATGAGACGTTGTCTCCGTCGCCACTCATGAATGTGATCAGATATATGAGTGGCTTTGTTTTGTTTGAAAGAACTCAAAATCTCGGTCCCCGTTTCATAACGGATCGGTAACTGGTAGTGGGTGAGGAAAGCTATAGATAGGGTGTTGAAGTTAGTGAAAAACCCTCGTGGTAATTCTATATACCACTTCACAATATAACCTGTGAGGGTCCATTGAAAAAGACGTAAACGAATAGAGTCATCCATCAACGAGTTGGATGAACACCAAAGGTGAAAAGTCATGACATGATTGTTCGGGTCCTCTCCCACTTTTCCATCAAATTTAGGGATGTCTGATGGTAGCTTGGCTGGTATAGAAGGCCATTGGGGAGAGTGACGAATTGGATCATTCAAAATCCTCGACAAGTCTAGGAGATCCAAAGTGGCTAAGAAGGGTAACTGTCGATTCACATGTGGGTACTGGTGGCTTTGGGGAGGAAGCCCCGTCGGCAAACCAGTAGGACCATAAGCAGTCTGCATATAATGTGAACACCCAGGCAGATTTAGTGGTGGTTGTAGAGGATAGTAGCTCATGGGATTGTATCCTGGAACCGAGACGTGAGTTTGAGTAGTTGAGCCCCAAATGCGATTGGATGTACCTGGATATGGGTGGCCTATACTAGGGGGTATCACGGATGCAGTTGGAAGCTGTTGCCCCCCAGTCGATTGAGGAGTATGTTGTATCAATTGATTCCAATACTGGGCCAAGGGTGGAGGTATATTTTGTCCATAGGGTGGGGTCGGCAGTGTTTTTCCTCCAAATGGGGGTTGTGTTCCAATTGGGGGCAATGTTCCAATTGGGGGTTGTGTTCCAATTGGGATTTGCGTTCCAATAGGAATTTTCCTACTTAGAGGGGGTTGAGTCGAACCTCCTTGGTGAAATTGTCCACCAACAGGAATCTGGTAATTTGGTGTGAATGACAGAATAATTCCACTAGGATTAATACTACCAGTAGAGGACGAGAAAAGTCCTCCAAAAGGGGGTTGAGGAAGTATCGGAATGAATCTGGGAAGAGAGTTCCTAGAAGAAGAGGGACCACCAGGAGTGTTGGATGGGGTTTGCGGAGGATTTGAAATGGAAGCATTCAATACATGGTATCTAGGTGGTAGTGTCGGGGTGACACTGGGCGTACGCGGTGTGCTGATGGGGGCTTGACTAACCATGATAATCCTGGTGTGAATACTCGTAGTATCTGTGTGATGGGTCATTTCTATAGGTATGGTCAAGATGTGGTTAGATTGTAGGGCGTCCATACCTAGAAAATAATAGGCAGTAGTAAATGATACTATCTTTGGTTTAGGGATTTCAAAAATCACAGGCGAGATGGTGATTTCAATGCCTGATCCTGCACCAAAAAGGTCTCGTCTAAAAATGCCCATAGACCAAAAAGGATCTTGGCCTTCTATGCCTGGAAAGGTTCCAACCGGTGATCTAGAAGACACAAAAGCTAAGTCTCCGGAAGAATTCATTCGCATAAAATGTCGCTCAAAATCGAGGTGAAGTTGAAATTCCTCTCAAGTATTGGTAATTCAGAAATGTTCTAGAGAGTCAGTGCATTCCACTTGTGGCATGGAAATGTCTTGGCCTTCACTCTGTTGAGGAGAGCCCTCAGGTGAGCTTGTAGACAGGGGTTGAGAACCTTCCATATTCTCTAGAGATAAACCTTGCATTCTATGTGAACGATGTGGAGGATCTATTGTGAACGAGTTACAACCTCACGGAGAAAATCTTATGGTCAACTTGGGTAAACAATAGCACACGCTAGTAAACAAAATTTAGGAAACAATACCAAGCAAACAAGACCTTCTAATTCTAAAGTCACTAGTTGGTGATGAAATCCAATGTCACAACAATGAGACGAGAAGGGGTTGGGATAGGGTGGAAAAGTTATGTTGACGACTTTCTTAATGGACTTACACCCTGGTTCAAGCTCCCACACATAATCATGGGTATACCCTCCAAGGAGCCCGAGTGAGTTTGGCCAACATCGATTCTAGGTACCGTGAAGACTTGCCCCTTCACAGTCACCTTGTGTAAGACCCTAGAAAGGTAGGCCACTAAGGTTACCACCGACAACAATAAATCCTGGGGGGACAGTCGACAATCCGATCCACATGCAAGGGCAAGGTATCTAGCCCGAAATCAAATCAAGAGGCTTCCACTCATCATTGTGGGTATACCTCCAAGTGACCCCTGTAATACGTGCAATCTCTACACTGATATCAACAAAGAAGGGTGAGTAACTCTATCAATATCAATGCGACCTCGTGTTTGACCCTTGTGTGAGAAGGGCTTCCCAGGACAAAATGTTGTAAATGGAATTTGACACTCCTTAACAGAATATGCTATTGTTTGTTTTGTGCTTTGGAGAGTGTATCTCTCTACCTGTTCCAAAGCACTAGCCTAGATAAATGTTGGTGTAATAGAGTCCTAGAAAAGAGTTACTAGTTAAATTTTACAATTGCGCAATGTTATTAAGGGTTGTTGTTACTCAAAGGAAGCAGAGATGAGACTGATGTTGTATGAGACTCTGACCCAACGATGCATTGATAGGAATGAAATATATGAATTTTAGTTCAATGAATTCTATGTACAGGAGGGAAAGAGAAGTTTTCTGGACCAATCTTAAACTACGATACACAATTTCCTTTAAAATGCAATTGCAACGAATCATGCAATAATAACAATTCTCTATTGTTTCTTTTTCAATAATTTCAACAATTGATTTTCAATGTTTTCGAAAACGAAAAATTCTTTTGAAAGAAAAACATTGTTCACTTTTCAAAAAGGACCTACACCATGATGGTGAAAGTGAAGAAAACCAAAAACTAATGAATCAAGCAATAAACAAAAACCCAAACCAATCTTTCAATGGAAACAAAAATAACAAGCAGACCAAACTAGTCTTTTCAATTGCGTGAGAAAAGTAATCTTGCAAATAATGGGAAAAAGAAAAAGACAAAGAATCTCAACTTTCAACTAATCATCGGTTCTTAACCAATCAAGCACTCAGATTCCAAAATTAGAGAGTATATCTTTGCCAAGAAAAGTCAAGAAATGAAAGTCAAGAGAAGATGGATAGGAAGAGCCTTTGATTTCCTAAGACTAATCATGCACACAATCCGAAGACAAGAAAACATCAATCAATGGTCCAAGAATCTCTTCTTAGGCACCTATATTGATCTGGGCAGCTGAACATGCAAAAATCTTAAATCCAAAATTTTGAAAAGAGGGTTCATAGGCTAACAGTGTTACACAGCATGAGAATGAGTCATTCTCATAGGCTATCTTTGAGCAGAGTGCGAGAACCTCGCTTTGGACCTAATAGCAGAGTGCGAACTCAATATATTCTCATAGGCCACTGTGAGGTACAGTGCGAGAATGTCTGAAACTAAGCAAATTTTTGGAAAAAGCCAAAAAATTTGAAGAGGCCTCTGGATCTAGAGGGTCTATTAGGGTATCTTGAAGACTCAGAGATTAATATGAATGGAGAAAGGTAAGGCAAGAGAAAATGGCCAAAGAAAAACACCAAAAACTACAAAGAAAATGGGTTATCTCCCCATTGGAGTCGCCAATTTTGTTATCAGACAAATCGATAGGTGCGGACACTAACAGATCTCCCTAGATCCACCTAGATGTAGAACAAAACAGGACAGGACATGATTCTTTCCCTAAGTTATGACCATTGAATTAGCTAGTAGAGAGAAACAAATAACATACCTTTGTATCGCTTCCTAGGGTCTCTGTTACTTCCGCTTCGCTCCGGTGCTCTTGTGAGATCAATACCAAGACAACACAAACCAACCAAAGTGAAGATAGCGAAATATATTAAATCATCAACTTATGTATATGATCAAGGAATTACACAATAAAGTAAGAATGACTTTATGGGAAAATGACATATCGTTGTATCATATTAATCGAAAGTAGAAGATACAACCTGATCGCCTTGATGTCGCAAGCTTCCTTTTGGTGGATCTTGGCTCCAACACACACACTTGCTCGATCCTTGTATGAAGAAGATACAATTCCTCTTGATAGACTTGCTAGAGTCTCCAAGCTCCTGTTCAAGCTAGGTCCTTCACACAATTCTTTCACCAATTCTCCAATGAATCTTGCTTAACCTTTTCCGTGAGAATTCCATCAATATATAGGAAAGAATGAGATGGTTACTTGGATAAGAATGATCCCACAATATCAGGGAAACCAGTAAAAGGATAACCATTCGAATGCCAAACCATTCTTCTAGAAGATTCCCTTCTAGAACCATCGAGACTTCATCTTTTTCCAAGCTTGAGAGCAAGTTCGCACCCTAGCTATGTAGCATAGTGCGAGAAGTTCACACCCTAGCTAAAGGCAGCCTACGAGAATGGGTCATTCTCGCACCCTAGGATATAAGCAACCTGTGAACTCTCTTCAAAAGTATGTTTTCTGGGAAGAGATGAATGTCACTTTTCTCAGGAGAAAGTTCTTATTAGGAGCATGAGTACACCATCATCAATACATCATCAATATGACCAAAATCATGGGTAACACCTGCTGACCCTACAGAAATGTCTGATCCCGAACTAATTGGCAGCTCAGAGGCCACTCATGAAGAGAATGATACACCTGGACCTAGCAGAAGGAAGAAGACCAAAGAGGTAAAAAACCTGAGCAGTGCATCAGATGAAACCGCTTCAGAATCACCTGGACAAGGAGGTGATGATGAAGTATATAGAGAAGAGACCAATGGCAAAGATGATCAACAGAAGAAAGGTGAAGTAACACCACCTAGGGATCCTATTGATGAGACTAATCCCTCTAAGAAAAGAAAGGTTTCCCCCATGAAACCTACCTCGCTGAAGAAATCCAAAGCCACCAAGACTAAGCTGTAGACTGTGCTCATGCTTGGTGCATACCCCCAACCTGCAGGTCGAGATCCGCTCATAGGACCGTTCAAATCTCCTTGAGCCAAAGTGGCTATTTCGGATCCCTATCAGAACCTTCAACGAGTCAATACATAGGTCCTTATGAGTGTGCCCATGTAATCAAACACTAGGCATCATCCAAGTCTCCTTGACCAAAACAAAGTCACGCCCTTCCTAATTCAGGCTTTCGGGTCTCGCAATATCGCGTTTTCTGTTGTTGAGTTTCCAGCTCCTAAACCCACCAAAACCCAAAATGTCGATTCTCCGAAATGTATTCAGCAAAGGATGACTTCTCATAGAACTCTCCACCTATTTAGAATTTTGGACTTCATGACTTCACGAATCCTAATGCAATACTTCCGGCTCTCCAACCTACAAAACCTCGAAACAGTAAACGAAGCTTGACTCCACCTGGCGACAAGTGCGCCACCTGTCTTCTCCGCTGTCCTCTGTATCTGACACGGATCCTTGCCACCTGTCACTCTTCCTAGTTTTTGGGAATTTTCTCCCAAAGCACTGCCTTCTCCATTTCCTGACACCCGAAGTGCCGAAATCCTGAAACTCCCCTCCAATTCCTGTCGCAACTCACGACTTCGGGGCTTCTGTTCCACTGCTCTCCGGTCCTTGTCGTCATCCCCAAAATTTCAAAATGATCTGATGACTTGTGTAAAGCAAAATCCATGGTCCATGTTGATTCTTACCACCCAAAGGATGGATTCGATCAATGCTTATCCATCTTGTAGCTTCACTGGAATCTCACGGTCCTCGCGACTTTGTGAATCCTCCACAGAGAATTTCGACCGCTCGTTGCTCCTGGACAACTTCTGTGAAATAAACCAAGGTTCTTCCTTATGAACTTTACTTCTACTAGATGACTTCAAACCTCATCTCCCTTTGAATTAGTTCGACCTTCGTCCTCCTTTGAAATGTTCAAAGGTGTTAACCCTCCTTAGCTTTCCCTTACAAACTCAAATCTCCAAAGGACTCTTGCATGAACTCCTTGCGGCAAGCTTTCAAGTACTTCAAAGTATTTGGTTCTTTGACTCTGTGCACCTCCGACAACAACATTCCTTCAACTCTCCCCTTAGTTGATAAGTTCTAGCTTCCAACTAGCCTGCGCACACATTGCACAACTTTTGTGCTTCACTTGCACTTCTGTTGAAATGAGAACAACGGTATCCCTCCTAAGCTTTCAAAGGTAAACTCTAAACCTTCGTCAACGCACTCCTTGCGAATGTTTCACTACACTTCTTGCAGGAACTCTCACTCAGGAAGAGAAACAATTGAAACAAATTCTCTTTCTCTCTCAGACTTGAAGCATTCAACATGAAATCATACATACACATAGTATTAAATAAAATGCATAACAGAGAGAATAAAACAACTGTGATCATACCATTCACCATGTATAAACAAAAAACATCATAACACCATGAGTCTGCTTGAAAGCTTCATATATTAAATTCAAAGATTATGTACATGGGTTCTTCTCTACAACTCTCTGCTACTGCTCTATGCTCATGTTACAACTAACTAATGATACAAAGGCGAGGGTGTCTATATCCATTTTCCCCCTACTCTCTAAACTATCTAATCTATTAATTGAAATCTACCTACTTTCATTAACTGGGCTTAAATGCCTTTTACATTGACAGATGAGAGAAAATCGCTCAAGATCTATTTACAACCTCCAAGATATAAATGTAAAGTATGCCTTCTTCCTAACTATTACATTAATTCCTTTTAAGTTCAAAATTCAAAACATCTCTTATGAAAACATGTTCTTTTTCTTCCTACACACATCGAGCTATTTCTTTGGCTTAGTCACATGCTTTGGGCTTTGCACGATGCTCCTGGATCATACTTCCTCGCTTGAGAATTTTCATGAACTCCTATTCATGAGCTCTTGCATGGTCTGGCCATGCTTCTGAATTTCTATTTCATCCTCCCAACTAGCATCTTCAACTAGACGTCCCTTCCATTTGACCAAGTATTCAAAATACTCTTTTCTTCTGGTCTTCCTACTGACTCTCTTGTCAATTATTCTTTCCATCTGTGGCTTTTCAGCTACAGGAATTTGTTTGGTCCACTGAAACTCTTTCTATTGATCCCCTGTTCCTTCTTCTTCATCTTTGTAAGGGTACAAATTTGAGATGTTGAATATCGGTGAAATTATGATCCCATCGGGTAATTCAATCTCATATGCGTTCGCCCCAAATTTCTTCATGAATCTGCATGGTCCAATATTTTTCATCTTTAGTTTGTTATATGTTCCCCTTGGGAACCTATCCTTCCTTAAATGTGTAAGAACTATATCACCAACTTCAAACTGAAGTTCTCACCTATGTTGATTTGCTCTGCGCTTGTAATCTTGACTCGAATTCTGCAATCGTTCCTTAACTCGGCTGTGAAGCTCCTTCATCACTTCTGCAAAGTCCTCTGCACTAGCACTTCTAAATTTAGTTTGTTCCATATATTTTAATTCAGAAACCCCCCTTGGCTGCATTCCATATACAATTTGGAATGGATTCTACCCTGTGCTTCTATTGATCGAATCATTATAAGCAAATTCCGCCCGTGGTAGAATGTAATCCCACTAACTGTGGTGTTCAGTCACTAGGCTTCTCAGCAAATATCCCAAGCTTATGTTCATGACTTCTGTCTACCCATCCATCTGAGGATGATAAGATGATCTAAAAGATAAACTTGTCCCCATCTTCTTCCATAATATCCTCCAGAAGTGTCCAACAAATTTGGTATCCCGATCTGAAACAATACTCGACAACCCATGAAGTTTGATGACTTATTCGAAAAACAACTTCGCAATATGAGTTGCGTCACTAGTTTTATGGCATGGTATGAAATGTGCCATATTTGAAAATCTGTTGACTACCACAAAGATTGAATCAAATCCTCTTTGTGTCCTTGGTAATCCCAATATGAAATCCATGCTTACTGCATCCCACGTCCTCTCAGGTATGGGTAATGGCTGATACAACCTTGTGTTCTACCTTCTTCCTTTAGTGTGTTGACAAATTCTACATCTGTCCACAAATTTCTTAACATCTCTCCTCATCTCTAGCCAAAAATATGCACCATTCAACTTTGAGAACATTTTGTCATGACCGAAATGTTCGACCAATCCTCCACTATGTTTTTCCTTCAACAAATTCTCCCTCATTGAGCATTTTGGAATACATAACTGATTGCCCCTGAATAATAATCCATTCTGGATCATATATTCAGTCCACTGGCTTTTGTCCCTGAGAATTGGATTCTCAGACGCCTCATACACTTCCTTAAAATCTGGGTCATCCTTGTACATTTCTTTGAGATTATCAAAACCCAAAGTTTTGACTTTGAATTCCTGCATCAGCAAACATTTCCTTCTCAAAGCATCAACAACTTTGTTACCAGTTCCAGAAATATGCTTAGTCACAAAAGTAAAATTCTGCATGTATTCAACCCATTTTGCATGCTTTTGCTTCAACATGTCCTCTCGATTCATGAATTGCAAAGCATGATTGTCATTGTACAAAACAAACTCTTTAAGAACCAAATAATGTCTCCATTTCTTCTGCGCTTGTATGACAACATAGAATTCTTTGTCATATGTCAAGTACTTGATCTTCACTTCATTTAATTTCTAGTTGAAGTATGCAATCAGCCTGTCATCTTGGCTCAAGACCGCTCCAATTGCAAACCCACTTGCATCACACTTGACCTGGAATGTCTTGCTAAAATCTGGCAAAACCCAAATCAACTTCTCTATGATCTTCTTCTTTAGTAGATTGAAGCTCTTCTCTGCTTCCTCTGTCTAGTGAAAATATTTATGTCTTTTCTTCATCGTATCCATCATCGGTGCACTAATCCCACTGACATTTCGGATGAATTTCTTGTAGAAACTAGCTAAACCATGGAAGCTTCATACTTTAAACACACCTTTCGGTGATGGCCAATTCTTAATCGCTTCTACCTTTTCCAGATCCATTTTCAGCTCATTTGCAGAGATAACAAAACCCAAGTAAATGATTTTTGTCCTCATAAATAATGATTTCTTCATATTTATCAACAACTTCTCTTGCTGTAATCTCCTCATCACTGCAGCTAAATGCTTCAAGTGTTTTGCTTTTGTCTTGCTGAAAATCAATATATCGTCAAGATATACGATGATAAATTTCCCAATGAAATCCTTCAGGACTTCATTCATCAATCTCATGAAATTACTAGGCACATTTTTTAAGCCAAATGGCATAACAAGCCATTCAAACAACCCTTCATTTGTTTTGAATGTTGTCTTCCATTCATCACCTTCTCTCATACGAATTTGATGATATCTTCTTTTCAAATCAATCTTTGAAAAAAAATTTGCTCCACCCAAACAATCCATCAAATCATCCATCCTTGGCAATGGAAATTTTTATCTAATGGTAATCTTATTGATTTTTCTTGAGTCTGTACACATTCTCCAGCCTCCATCTTTCTTTGGGCTGAGCACTGTTGGAACAGTGCATGGACTCAAGCTCTTTCTAACCAATCCTTTGTCCATTAAATCCTGGACTTGCCTCTTGACTTCTTCATTCTCCTGCGGCATCAACCTGTACGTGGCTTTGTTTGGTAAACTGGCTCTAGGTATAAGATCAATGTGATGGCTTATACTCCTGATCAGTGGCAATGAACAAGGTAGTTTTTCCACTACTATATCAACAAATTCCTCCAACATCTTCTGGATTTATTTTGATAAATCATTCACTCTTGTACTGGTCAAAATAATTCCAGGCTTCCTGACCACAACAAATTGTGTGTCTTCCTTCTTCTTAACCTCCTTAAGAAGTTCCTTGCCACTCATGAGAAGTACAGTGTTGCTTACATCTGGTTTCACTTCTTTATCCTTAATTGGCACCAACATGTGAGTTCTCTCATTTTTCTCCATGGTGTATGTGTTCTTTCTCCCATCATGAATCACATTTCTGTCATATTTCCATGGTCTACCCAACAATAGATGACAAACATCCATGGGAATGACATCACATAATATTTCAATATTATATCCTCCTATTTTAAATTCAACCAAACATTGTTTAGTGGCATTTACCTAATGTCCTTTTTGTAGCCACGAAACTCTGTATGGGCTTGGATGTACGATAGTATCCAGCTCTATCTTTTCTACCATCTCAGTAGAAACAAGATTGTCTATGAAACCACTGTCCATGATGACTTTGCATATGATGTCTTTGGTCTTGCAAATAGTCCGAAAAAGTCTGTTCCTTTGGGCTGGATTCTCTGCCTCCTTTTTTGGAATTAAGAGAACTTTCCTCATCATTAAAGATCTTCTGCCCTCGGCATCTTCTGCCTCAACATTCCATCCTTGTGCTTCGGTATTGTGAGTCTCACCACCATCTTTGTTCCTATATGGACACTCATAAGATTTATGTCCATTTTTCCCATAGACAAAGCATTTCACTTCACCGCCCTTGCCTCTTCCTCTTCCTCTGGTACGAGGAAAAGTATTTCTATCGACATATTTCCCTCTCTGTGAGCTTCCTCCTCTCTCATGCTGAGTTTGAGGTTTCTTCCCTTCTTCTATAGGCTTCTAAGTTTTGTCCTAGGCAATTGTTTTTCCTCTGGATTGACTTATGCCTCGGCCTCTTTGACCTTGCTTTCAGCTCAGCTTTTCTTCAGCTTTCAAAGCCATATGATAAGCATCCTCCACATTCCGAATGATCATCATGCTCATCTCATCTTGAATGTCATACCGCAGACCATTCATGTATCTGGCCACCTTTTCATCATCGTTTTCTCGATGACCTACTCTAATGTTTATCTTGTAGAACTCCTTAGTGTATTCTTTCACTAACATCAACTTCTATCTCAAATTTTTCATTCTCCGAAATAGAGTGATTTGATAATCCTTAGGTATGAATTTGGCTTTCATCTTCGCAACCATTCTATCCCAACTTTTGCTTTCCTGCTTGCCTTTGCAGCCTCTGTCAACTTGCAGTTCATCCCACCATAATTTCACATGCACTTTAAGTCTAGTGACAACATGTTTGACCTTCTTATCCTCCTCGACATCTTCATAGTCAAAGTATTTATCTAGAGATCTAATCCAATATAGAAGCTCTTCAACATCCAGGTTTCCCTCATACATGGGAATCTCCATCTTTGCTCTAGCACCTATCCTTGCAACAACCCTGAATATGAGTTCATCTACAACATCTTCGACTGTGACTTCTTTTCCTTCGTGTCCAACTTCATTTTCACTTTCAGCCTTGTTGATATCCCCAGTGTCAATTGTGCGCCTCTGTGCTGTCTCCATGGCATCAAGCCTAGCATGTAGTTCGCGCATTTCCCTTTCTACTGTTGGATCAGGCATTGGTCTATCTCTTCTTCTCGGTGGCATGGCTGAGAAATGTTCCTCTTTTCCCCTCTCTCTTCCTCTATCTACAATATACAAATAGAATCAAGCTCTGATACCAAATGGTGCAGACCCCCAACCCACAGGTCGAGATCCGCTCACAGGACCGTTCAAATCTCCTTGAGCCAAAGTGGCTCTTTCCGATCCCTATCGGAAACCTCAACGAGTCAATCGATAGGTCCTTATGAGTGTGCCCACGTAATCAAACACCAGGCGTCAACCAAGTCTCATTGACCACAACAAATTCACACCCTTCATAATTTGGGCTTTCGTGTCTCGCAATATTGCGTTTTCTGTTGTTGAGTTTCCAGCTCCTGAACTCGCCGAAACCCGAAATGCCAATTCTTCGAAATGTAGTCAGCAAAGGCTATCTTCTCACAGAGCTCTCCACCTATTCATAATTTTAGAATTTGTGAATTCATGAATCCTGATTCAATATTTCTTTCTCTCCAACCTACGAAACCCCGAAACAGTCAACGAAGCTTGAATCCACCTGGCGACAAGTGTGCCACCTGTCTTCTCCGTTGTCCTCTATATCTGACACGAATCCTTGCCACCTGTCATTCTTCCCAATTTTCAGGACTTTCTCTCCCAAATATCTGCCTTCTCCATTTCCCAACACTTGAAGTGTCGAAATTCTGAAACTCCCCTCCAATTCCTGTTGCAACTCGCGACTTCGGGACTTCCGTTCCACTGGGCTCCGGTCCTTGTCATCAGCATCCCCAAAATGTTGAAATGATCTGACTACTTATGTAAAGAATGATCCATGATCCATGTTGATTATTACCACTCGAAGGATGGATTCATCCAATGCTTATCCATCTTGCAGCTTCACTGGAATCTCACGGTCCTTGCGACTTCGTGAATCCTCCACAGAGAATTTCAACCTCTCGTTTCTCCTGGATAGCTTATGCGAAATAAACCAAGGTTATTCCTTATGAAATTTACTTCTGCTGGATGACTTTGACCCTTGCCTCCATTTGAAGTAGTTCGACCTTCATCCTCCTTTGAAATTTTCAAAGGTGTTAACCCTCCTTTGATTTCCCTTACAAACTCAAATCTCCAAATGACTCCTGCACGCGCTCCTTGCGGAAACCTTTCAAGTACTTAAAAGTATTTGATTCTTCGATGCTATGCACCTCTGACAACAACAGTCCTTCAACTCTCCCCTTAGTTGATAAGTTATAGATTCCAACCATCCCATGCACACCTTGCATAGCTTCTGTGCTTCACTTGCACTTCTTTTGAAGTGAGAACAATGGTATCCCTCCTGAGTTTTCAGAGATAAACTCTAAACCTTCATCAACGCACTCCTTATGGACATTTCACTGCACTTATTGCAGGAACTCTCATTCAGGAAGAGAAACAATTGAAACTCATTCTCTTTCTCTCTCAGAATTCAAACATTCAACATGAAATCATACATACACACAGTATTGAAGAAAATGCATAACAGAGAGAATAAAACAACTATGAGCATACCATTCACCATGTATAAACAGAAAACATCATAACACCATTAGTCTGCTTGAAAGCTTCATATATTAAATTCAAAGATTATGTACATGGGTTCTTCTCTACATCTCTCTGCTACTGCTCTATGCTCATGTTACAACTAACTAATGATACAAATGTGAGGGTGTCTATATCCATTTTTCCCCTACTCTCTAAATTGTCTAATCTATTAATTCAAATCTACCTACTTTCATTAACTGGGCTTAAATGCCTTTTACATTGACAGATCAGAGAAAATCACTCAAGATTTGTTTACAACCTCCAAGATATAAATGTAAAGTATGCCTTCTTCCTAGCTATTACATTAATTCCTTTTAAGTTCAAAATTCAAAATGGCTCTTATGAAAACGTGCTCTTTTTCTTCCTCCGCGCATCCAGCTATTTCTTTGGCTTAGTTGCGTGCTTTGGTCTTTGCATGATGCTCCTGCATCATACTTCCTCACTTGAAAATTTTCATGAACTCTTGTTCATGAGCTCTTGCATGTTCTGTCCATGCTTCTGAATTTTTGTTTCATCCTCCAAATTGGCATCTTCAACTGAATGTCCTTTCCATTTGACCAAGTATTCAAAATACTCTTTTCTTCTAGTCTTCCTACTGACTCTCTTGTCAATTATTCTTTCCATTTGTGGCTTTTCATCTACATGCATTTGTTTGGTACATTGAAACTCTGTCTGTTGAACCCCTGTTCCTGCTTCTTCAGCTTTGTAAGGGTACAAATCTGTGATGTTGAATATCGGTGAAATTCCGATCCCATTGGGTAATTCAATCTCATATGCGTTCACCCCAAATTTCTTCATGACTATGCATGGTCCAATATTTTTCATCTTTAGTTTGTTATAAGTTCCCCTTGGGAACCTCTCCTTCCTTAGATGTTCAAGAACCAGATCACCAACTTCAAACTGAAGTTCTCTCCTGTGTTGATCTTCTCTACGCTTGTAATATTGAGTTGAATTCTGCAATCGTTCCTTAACTCAGCTGTGAAGCTCCTTCATCACTTCTACAAAGTCCTCTGCACTAGCACCTCTGAATTCAGTTTGTTCCATATCTTTTAATTTAGAAACTCCCCTTGGCTACATTCTATATACAATTTGGAATTTACTCTGCCCTGTGCTTCTATTGATCGAATCATTATAAGAAAATTTTGCTTGTGGCAAAATGTAATCCCATTGACTGTGGTGTTCAGTCACTAGGCTTCTTAGTAAATATCCCAAGATTTTGTTCACGACTTCTGTCTGCCCATCCGTCTGAGGATGATAAGCTGAGCTAAAAGATAAACTTGTCCCCAGCTTCTTCCATAAAGTCCTCCAGAAGTGTCCAACAAATTTGGTGTCTCGATCCGAAACGATACTCCTTGGAAACCCGTGAAGTCTAATGACTTCTTTGAAAAATAGGTTCGCAATATGAGTTGTATCACTAGTTTTCTGGCATGGTGTGAAATGTGACATGTTTGAAAATCTGTCGACTACCACAAAGATTGAATCAAATCCTCTTTGCATCCTTGGCAGCCCCAATATGAAATCCATGCTTACTGCATCCCATGACCTCTTAGGTATGGGTAATGGTTGATACAACCTGATGTGCTGCCTTCTTCCTTTAGTGTGCTGACAAATTCTACATCTGTCCACAAATTTCTTAACATCTCTCCTCATCTCTGGCCAAAAATATGTGCCATTCAACTTTGAGAACATTTTTTCATGACCGAAATGTCCAGCCAATCCTCCACTGTGTTTTTCCTTCAACAAATTCTCCCGCATGGAGCATTTTGGAATACATAGTTGATTGCCCCTGAATAATAATCCATCTTGGATCATATATTGGGTCCACTAGTTTCTGTCCCTGAGAATTGGATTGTCAAACACCTCATACGCTTCCTTAAAATCTGGGTCATCCTTGTACATTTCTTTGAGGTTATCAAAACCCAAATTTTTGAATCTGAATTCCCGCATCAGCAAACATTTCCTACTCAAAGCATCAACAACTTTGTTAGTAGTTCCAGAAATATGCTTAATCACAAAAGTAAAATTCTGCATGTATTCAACCCATTTTGCATGCTTTTGGTTCAACTTGTCCTCCTGAGTCATGAATTGCAAAGCATGATTGTTGTTGTACAAAACAAACTCTTTAGGAACCAAATAATGTCTCCATTTCTTCAATGCTTGTATGACAACATAGAATTCTTTGTCATATGTCGAGTACTTTATCTTCACTTCATTTAATTTCTCGCTGAAGTATGCAACTGGCTTGTCATCTTGGCTCAAGACCGATCTAATTGAAAACCCACTCACGTCACACTTGACCTAGAATGTCTTGCTAAAATCCGGCAAAATCAAAATCGGCTTCTCTGTGATCTTCTTCTTTAGTAGATTGAAGCTCTTCTCTGCTTCCTCTATCCAGTGAAAATATTTGTGTCTTTTCTTCACCATATCCATCTTTGGTGCACTAATCCCACTGAAATTTCGGATGAATTTCCTGTAGAAACTAGCTAAACCATGGAAGCTTCGTACTTCAAACACACCTTTCGGTGATGGCCAATTCTTAATCGCTTCTACCTTTTTCGGATCCATTTTCAGCTCATTTACAGAGATAACAAAAACCAAGTAAATGAGTTTTGTCCTTATAAATGATGATTTCTTCATATTTATCATCAGCTTCTCTTGCTGTAATATCCTCATCACTACAACTAAATGCTTCAAATGTTCTGCTTCTGTCTTGCTGAAAATCAATATATTGTCAAGATATACGATGAAAAATTTCCCAATGAAATCCTTCAGGACTTCATTCATCAATCTCATTAAAGTACTAGGCACATTTGTTAAGCCAAATGGAATAACAAGCCATTCATATATCCCTTCATTCGTCTTGAATGATGTCTTACATTCATCACCTTCTCTCATATGAATTTGATGATATTTGCTTTTAAAATCAATCTTTGAAAACAAAATTGCTCCACCCAAACAATCCATCAAATCGTCCATCCTTGGCAATGGAGATTTGTATCTGATGGTAATCGTATTGATTGCTCTTGAGTCCATACACCTTCTCCAGCCTCCATATTTCTTTGGGCTGAGCACTGTTGGAACATCGCATGGAATCAATCTCTCTCTAACCAATTCTTTGTCCATTAAATCCTGGACTTGCCTCTTGACTTCTTCATTCTCCTGCGGCATCAACCTGTATGCGAATTTGTTTGGTAAACTGGCTCTAGGTATAAGATCAATGTGATGGCTTATACTCCTGATTGGTGGCAACGAACAAGGTAGTTCATCCACTACTATATCAACAAATTCCTCCAACATCTTTTGGATTTCTTCTGGTAAATCATCCACTCTTGTACTGGTCAAACTAAGTCTAGGCTTCTTGACCACAACAAATTGTGTGTCTTCCTTCTTCTTAACCTCCTTAAGAAGTTCCTTCCCACTCATGAGAAGTACAATGTTGCTTACCTCTGGTTTCACTTCCTTATCCTTAATTGGCATCAACATGTGAGTTCTCCCATTTTTCTCCAGGGTGTATGTGTTCTTTCTCCCATCATGAATCACATTTCTATCATATTGCCATGGTCTACCCAACAATAGATGAAAAACATCCATGGGAATGACATCACATAATATTTCATCATTATATCCTCTTATTTTAAATTCAACTAAACATTGTTTAGTGACATTTACCTGATGTCCATTTTGTAGCCACAAAACTCTATATGGGTTTGGATGTACGATAGTATCCAGTTCCAACTTTTCTACCATATCAATAGAAATGAGATTGTCTGTGCTACCACTATCCATGATGACTTTGCATACCCTATCTTTGGTCTTGCAAGCAATCTGAAAAAGTATTTTCCTTTGGGATGGGTTCTCTACCTCCTTTTCTGGCGTTAAGAGAACATTCCTCATCATTAAAGATCTTCCGCCCTCGGCATCTTCTGCCTCGACATTCCATCCTTGTGCTTTGGCAATGTGAGTCTCACCACCATCTTTGTTCCTATCTAGACACTCATAAGATTTATGTCCATTTTTCCCATAGACAAATCATTTCACTTCACCGCCCCTGCCTCTTCCTCTTCCTCTGGTATGAGGAAAAGTGTTTCTATCGGCATACTACCCTTTCTGTGATATTCCTCCTGTCTCATGCTGAGTTTGAGGTTTCTTCCCTTCTTCTTTAGGATTCTGAGTCCTGTCCTGGGCAATTGTTTTTCCTCTGGCTTGACTTCTGCCTCAACCTCTTTGACCTTTCTTTCGGCTCATCTTTTCTTCATCTTTCAGAGCCATATGATAAGCATCCTCCACATTCTGAACGATCATCATGCTCATCTCATCTTAAATGTCATACCACAAACCATTCATGTATCTGGCCACCTTTACATCATCGCTTTCTCGATGACCTGCTCTAATGTTTATCTTGTAGAAATCCTCAGTGTATTCTTTCACTGACATCAACTTCTGTCTCAAATTCTGCATTTTCCAAAATAGAGTGATTTGATAATCCTTAGGTATGAATTTGGCTTTCATGGTCGCAACCATTCTATCCCAACTTTTGATTTTCTACTTGCCTCTGCAGTGTCTGTCAACTTGCAGTTCATCCCACCATAATGCCACATGCCCTTTAAGTCTGGTGACAACATGTTTTACCTTCCTATCCTCCTCGACATCTTCATAGTCAAATTATTTATCCAAAGCTCTAATCCAATATAGAAGCTCTTCAACATCCAGGTTTCCCTCATACATGGGAATCTCCATCTTTTCTTTAGCACCTATCCTTGCAACAACCCTGAATAGGCATTCATATGTAGCATCTTTGACTACGAATTCTTCTCCTTCGTGTCCAGTTTCATTTTCACTATCAGCCTTGTTGATATCCCCAGTGTCAATTGTGTGCCTCTGTGTTGTCTCCATGGCATCAAGCCTGGCACGTAGTTCATGCATTTCCCTTTCCACTGTTGGATCAGGCATTGGTCTATCTCTTCTTCTCAGCAGCATGGCTGAGAAATGTTCCTCTTTTCCCCTCTCACTTCCTCTTTCTGCAATATACAAATAGAATCAAACTCTAATACCAAATGGTGTAGACCCCCAATCCGCAGGTCGAGATCCACTCACAGGACCGTTTAAATCTCCTTGAGCCGAAGTGTCTATTTTGGATCCCTATTGGAACCTTCAACGAGTCAATCCACAGGTCCTTATGAGTCTTCCCATGTAATCAAACACCAGGCATCACCCAAGTCTCCTTGTCCAAAACAAAGCCATGCCCTTCCTAATTCGGTCTTTCGGGTCTCGCAATACCGCGTTTTCTGTTGTTGAGTTTCCAACTCCTGAACTCGCCGAAACTTGAAATGTTGATTCTTTGAAATGTAGTCAGCGAAGGCTGGCTTCTCATTGAAATCTCCACCTATTCGGAATTTCAGACTTTGCGACTTTGTGAATCCTAATGCAAGACTTTTGGCTCTCCAACTTACGAAACCATGAAATAGTCAACAAAGCTTGACTCCACCTGGCGACAAGTGCGCCACCTGTCTTCTCCGCTGTCCTCTGTATCTGACATAGATCCTTGCCACCTGTCACTCTTCCTAATTTTTGAGACTTTCTCTCCCAAAGTGCTACCTTCTCTATTTCCCGACACCCGAAGTGCTGAAATCCTGAAACTCCCCTCCAATTCCTATCGCAAATCACGACTTCGGGACTTCCATTCCACTGTGCTCCGGTCCTTGTCATCAATATCCCTGAAATGTTGAAATGATCTGATGACTTGTGTAAAGAACGATCCATGGTCCACGTTGATCCTTACCACCTGAAGGATGGATTCGTCCAATGCTTATCCATCTTGTAGCTTCACTAGAATCTCATGGTCCTCGTGACTTCACAAATCCTCCACAGAGAATTTTGACCGCTCGTTGGACCTGAACAACTTTTGCGAAATAAACCAAGGTTCTTTCTTATGAGATTTACTTCTACTGGATGACTTCAACCCTCCTATCCCTTTGAATTAGTTCGACCTTCATTCTCCTTTGAAATGTTCAAAGGTGTTAAACCTCCTTAGCTTTCCCTTACAAACTCAAATCTCCAAAGGACTCCTGGACGTGCTCCTTGGGAAACCTTTCAAGTACTTCAAAGTATTTGATTCTTTGACTTTGTGCACCTCTAGCAACAATAGTCCTTCAACTCTCCCCTTAGTTGATAAGTTCTAGCTTCCAACCAGCCTGTGCACACCTTGCATGGCTTCTGTGCTTCACTTTCACTTCTGTTTAAATGAGAACAATGGAATCCCTTCTGATCTTTTAGAGATAAACTCTGAACCTTCGTCAATGCACTCCTTGTAGATGTTTCACTGCACTTCTTGCAAGAACTCTTACTCAGGAAGAGAAACAATTGAAACTCATTCTCTTTCTCTCTCAGACTTCAAACATTCAACATGAAATCATACATACACATAGTATTAAAGTAAATGCATAACGGAGAGAATAAAACAACTGTGAGCATACCATTCATCATGTATAAACAGAAAACATCATAACACCATGAGTCTGCTTGAAAGCTTCATATATTAAATTCAAAGATTTTGTACATGGGTTCTTCTATACATATCTCTACTACTGCTCTATGCTCATGTTACAACTAACTAATGATACAAAGGTGAGGGTGTCTATATCCATTTTCCCCCTACTCTCTAAACTGTCTAATTTATTAATTCAAATATACCTACTTTCATTAACTGGTCTTAAATGCCTTTTACATTGACATATGAGAGAAAATCGCTCAAGATCTGTTTAAAACCTCCAAGATATAAATGTAAAGTACACCTTCTTCCTAACTATTACATTAATTCCTTTTAAATTCAAAATTCAAAACGACTCTTATGAAAACGCGCTCTTTTTCTTCCTTCGCGCATCCATCTATTTCTTTGGATTATTTGCATGCTTTGGGCTTTGCACGATGCTCATGCATCAAATCTTGATGACTTCGACTTCATCATTGCATCCGTATCAGACGCCTCGCAAGATCTCTTGCAGAACACTAAATCCAAACAAGGAACCATGTATGATAGGATTGAGGCAGAACTCAGAGGGGTACAATAGGCTCTTCACTCCAGGTGCATAGTGTCCATTGTGCCCCCACCATTAGAAGAACCAGAGTTGGGAGATGAGCCTACCCAACTTCGTAGAATAGCTAATGTGACCAAATATCATATTCGTCGCGCACAAGAAGAGAAAGAATAGGCCAGAGTGGCCCTGCAGCAAGCATAAGAGGAAATGGTAGAGCGATGTCAAGTCACACAACAAGAGAAGGATGACCTCCAAACCAAGTTTGAAGAGGATAAAGTGCAGATCCATCAAGAGAAGGAATAGTTGCTCACAGAGTAGGTTGGAGTAAAAGAGGCAGTCAATAGAACACTTCGATCTCTGATCGGCTTAGAACAAAAGGCGGAAGAACCAATGGAGCATCAAGTATCACTACTTGTGGAAGCTGTCCAACAACTTCAACAGAGGATAAAAAACTTAGAGCTATGAGCAGTGCCAAGCACTCCACAGAACATTCGATACCAAAGAGAATCCACTACTCGGAGTGTAGTTGAGAGGATTGGAGCATTAGCTCTGGAATGTAAACAACTTAGCAGTTGAAGTGCGTAAACCTATGAGTAACTTACTGAAGACCGTGAACTAAAGACACTAGAGTCACAGCGCCAGGAAGCAAAGTAGCAAGAAGAGATAGTACAGGCATAGTTGAAACCTCTTCCAGTAGTTGAAAGGATGGAGAGATCCCAAAAACAATGCACTACTCAACAATAGGTCCACACCATTCAGAGAAAATTCATGGAAGTGACTCAGAGGCCCCAACCAATTGAGGATGAGGCTTGCCAACTATTCAAGGAGATTGAAGGCTGAGGAGCAGAACTGGATCAAGTAGTCACTACATTCAAACAACGCTTAGAGGGACCTGTCAACGAGGCAGTTATTCAAGAGTTAGCCAAGTAGGAGGCCTTGGCACAACAATATGTTGAAGCAACTCGAGCCAAGATCGAAGATGTTGAGGCAAAACTACCCAGATCAGAGTGACTCGGGACGAGTCACAGGTGAATGTTGGGGGCATGTTGTCCATTGACCAAGTTTTGATTATCCTTGGTCATGTTTGACCTATTTTGGGACTTCAACAGGCTATCGAAGGTGGAGTGCAAGTCAAAGTGGAGATCACGGGATCTCGGCCCCTTGTTTAGGGATTTTTGCGTTTTGGGGTATGTAATGGGTATGGGGATGTTGGCCCATGTGTTTACCCATGTTTAGGCCCTTTTTGTAATGTATAAATAGAAGTCTAGGATATGTAAGAAGAATGAGGTTTTGGTACCTTGCTAAGTGTTAAGTGTTGAGTGAAAATTGTAAGTGCTTTGTGCATGCTGAGTTGAGAACTTACAGAGCTAAGTGCAAGTAACTATAAGAGACTGTGTAAAGGATTTTTGTTGTGACCTAGCTCAGGGAAATATGATCTAGCGAAGTGCACGCAGATCTCCTGTCCTATGCAGAGTAGGACGTTATGGCTCTGTGCATGTAGGAGACTAACAAAAGACAATAAAAAAAAAAATAGTTGGTGGGCGTAGCCCCAGGCTGGGGGTGAACCACGTATATCATGTGTTGTGGTTTCTTTGTGCATTGTGAATGTTTTATTGTTCATATGATTTATTCTTAGTGTAACGATGTATTCTTAGATGAATATGATAGCTTAGTGCCTACTGATATGAATAAGATGTTAGATATGATCTGTGTTGATATGCTTAGTTCTTGAATATATTAGATTTGGATGAATTTTGCGATGCTTTGTAACTAGGGTTTATCTGCGCTGTAAACCAAGGTTAAATGCCGATGAATAAAGACTGTTAAGTGCTCCATTAAGGTTTTGTAATCACAAATCTGTGTCCCAGCTAGGTTGCAGACATCCGAGTCCTACAACGACCCCTGCCTCTACCTCGGGTGATACTTCATCTGCTTCGCAGGTGTTGCCGAAAGGGCCAGTAGTTAGGGTTTTGTTGGTGCATTGTTGAAGTGTTGAACCTTGGGTCTACCCCTATGCCAACAAGCCTCCTTCTAGTTGTGGCCAGAGAATTAGGGAGTTGGAGCTTCTAATGAATGTAATTCTTCAAGACATATAACAAAAAACATTCTGTGGTTTTCTCCCACTTGGGTTTCCATGTAGAAACATTGGTGTACTGTGTATGTGTATGATTGTTCATTTTTTCATTGTTTATTTACTCTGCAAATATTGGATGATAATGCTACATTGATATAACACTTGCATTATATGGTTAAAAAGGATTATATTTCTCTATTACTGATTCACTCCCCTTCTCAATAATCCAACAATTGGTATCAGAGAAGGTTCCTTCAGAAATTTTTTTAACCACTGAAAGGTAGATCATGGAGAGAAACAACATGTATAAAAATGGAATACCATAGTTTGATGGACAAAAGTATGAATTTGGGAGCATAAGGATGAAGACATATATACAGGAATAGGGATTTGAAATTTGGCAATCAATTGTAGATGGATACACAGCACCAGCAGTTCCACCGACAAATGACAAAGTAGTGAAAATCTTTTAGAATAATTCCAGAGACACAAATGCACTTCTGAATGGTCTTGGAGAATCACTATTCACCAAAGTTGCACATTGTAAATCCGCTAAAGATATTTGGGACAAACTTTGAAATATTTATGAAGGAGATTCAAAATTCAAAGAAACAAAGCTTCAAACTTAAAGAGGTCAGTTCGAAAAACTAAAGATGAAGGAAGATGAGAATATTGCAGTTTACTTTTTACGATTCGATGAAACAATAAATGCAATCTTGGGATTGGTAGAAGAAATCAAAGAATATGTAATTGTTCAAAAGGTACTAAGATCTCTTCCTATGATATTTGACCTTAAGATATCAACAATAGAAGAAAGAGTAGATTTAAATTCAATAAGCATGGATGAACTACATGGAATCTTCACAGCATATGAAATGAGAACTGAACAGGAAAATGAAGATATAAAAGAAGCAGCCTTCAAAGCATCCAAAAGGTCAAAGAAAAAGGGAAATAAAAAAGAAAAAGAACATAACAGTAATAGTTACGTCTCATAAGATGATGAAGAAGCAACCAACTTTGTCAAAAGATTGAACAAGGGAACCAACAATAGGTATAGAGGTAAGCTTCATTTGATTTGTTTTAATTTTGATGGTATTGGAAATTTGGAAGCAGAAATTGTCACATTAAGAAAGGATCTTCAAAAGAAAAATATGCAGAACAACTCAAAAATTTTGAATGACATTATCAGTAGTCAAAAACCTCATCATGACAAGTCCGGACCTGGATAAAATCAGATAGGAAAGGGATCAAGTTTCAAAACAACATAACAAGAAACATATTTAAAAAGCTATGCAGAAACAATCAAAAGGGATAGGAATGTCTACAAGAAAATTATAGGGACACTGATGTAGGAGCATCACTCTACGTCAGCAGCCAGCCAGCCAGCCACGTCAACGCACATGCATTCAAGGTTGAAGAGAGGCGCAGTATCATTTAAAATTTGAAATGAATGTAATTTAATGCTTAGGCTGGTGAGCCATGGGAGTCGTTCCTTTGTGCCGGCTGTAGATAGGATCAGCTTTAATGCTAGATCGGCTGAGATCTAGATCTAGTTGCTGGACTAGATAGCCCTTGATTGTAATTTAATAGGGTAGGTAGACCTGGAGGGAAACGCCAAGATCCCCTCAGGTAAAAGAGATTTCAGATCTCATTTTGGAAAAAAAAAATGATAGAGAAGAGAGAGCCAGAAAGCGCTCAAGGAACACCTTTGTAAAATACAGGCCTTTGCCATTGTCAATATAACAGAGCAGTTTTTCCTGCAAAAAAAAAGAAAAAAAAAAGAAAAAGAAAAATAAATGATAGAGAAGAGAGAGCCAGAAAGCGTTGGAGGAACACCTTTGTAAAATACAGGCATTTTCCATTGTCAATATAACAGAGCAGTTTTTCCTACATTATTCTGTCATATATGCACGTCTGTGTGTGTTCCCTATGTATGTTGTGAATGTATGTGTTATGTTGAGGATTCTGCAGGAGTGTGTTTGATTTCAGGTTGAGGGTCTTTGTGGTTTCATTCCAAGAGGGCGTGACAGAGCACTATGGGTTCTGAATACCAGTGCACAGAGGATGCACTTCTGAACTCTGAGGAGTTAGACAAAGACATGCTGAGGCACTGGACTGAAATCATCAACTCAGGAGGAGACCTATGAGGTTTTTGAACAGCTCAGGAGGAGAGGCTGTGTATGAGGAACACAGTTGCATACAAAATTCTGTTGTGAATTCTGTAGAGCTCTACCAGGTGGGCATTGAGCATATGCACAAGGTGCAGTTGGAGGAACTCTGTTGTGAGTTCAGGAGAAGACTAGAATCACTGAGGATTCTGAGAAGCTCTGCTAGAGGCATCGAGCAAGTGCAGAGGGAGTACAGGGAGAACTCAGAACTACTGAACATTCTGGGGAGAAGATACTCCGCCAAGTGGGCATTGAGAAAGTGTGAAAGCATGCACAGGAGGACCGAGAACTCTTTGAGTTCTAGAAGCTGGAGGAAAGGTCCACTGAGGGAATTTTCACTGGGTTACTGAATACCGAGAAGTACTCAAGAAGAAGCTTGAGCAGAAGGATATCCAGGAGGAATCCATTTCATTCTCCATCTGAGGGAGACGAAGGATAAAATCCCAAGAGGGTCTGAGTATTCGTAGAAGCTCAGGAAAGATAATGCTTTGCGCATGAGAACTTCACAAGAGGCACATGAGTCATCGAATTATTTGAGGGTTCGATAGGAGAAGCAAAGCTCAGGAGGAACAACGTCCTTATATGTACAGGAAGCTCAGGAGGGAGCAACAAGAGCCGTCAGATCGATGGAGAGAAGAGACCTGTACCATTGAGTAGTTCACGTCTAGGAAGGTGCATAGGAGAGCGCACAGGATAGATGATCTGAGCCATCAAATCTGGAGAAGGAATCCTGTCAGCCATTAGATCTCGAGGAGGTGCACATGGTTTAAGCCTTAGTGTGCAAGGAAGGAGCCGGGGCTTATCGGGATTTAGTTCATTAGGGAATCAGAGTTTCCAGAGGCATAGAACTCTCATAGGAAGAAATCACAATCCGCAATTTCCCGAGAGGATCAGAGCCATTGATCTTGGCAGGGGCACATGGTAAGGGGATAGAGAGCCATCAGGGTTCATCCCATTGGAGATTCAAGGTTTTCGCATACAACGTAATCGCTACATCAGAAATCACGATCCTGTGATACCGGATAGTGCGACGAGGAGGGGTGACGTGGAGGAGAGCGCCCACACATGCATCGAGGTTTGGCATTTCAAGATTCTCGGTGACGAGAAACTCATGGCAGGGGAAGTTTTGAAATCCTGAAATGCGACGGCCCCATAGCCATAACATTTTAGTGGGGGACAGGTGTCGAAGGGTCAGCCCTTGTAGGGAGACGATGACAGGCAGCATCGGCATATCATGAACTCGGGGGTTCGCGAGTTAGAGCCATGAAGATTTGTGGAAAAAGTTGCGAGGGTTCAAGGTAGCGAAAGAGCGACAGGGATAGTATCGGCATCTCGACACCTTGGCACTCAGAATTTGGAGAAACGAGCGTTGGAGGATGTGAGTAGCGAAGTCCCGATAAAGCAGGGGAAGTCAACGTTGACTGAACCATCAGAAATCGGGGGTCCATGAGGTGAGTGATTCACGACCCTGTGAGTACCGATTTCCGGATGGGGAAATGTTCCGATAAGAGCAAGGGACATGCGAGTGGATATTTTGTCGGGGTTCGGGAAATTACAAGACCCGATCTCATGAGTGCAAGACTCACAATCTTGCGAGTGCCGATTTTTCGATCAGGAGAAATCCCGATATTTGAGTCGGGGAAAAGTCACGGTCTGGAGCGGAGGCCGTGAGAAGGTGAGAAAGGACCTATGGAGTGGGTTTGGCAGCTATGATTCCAGCAGGGAATCAAAGAGCTAATTCGGCTCAAGAAAAAAGGGATTGAGAGCGATCCTGAGAGCGGGAGAGCACGACAGGGCAAGGTCCACATCTCTTTGCATCAAGTGGTATCAGAGTGGGAATTTGTTTGTATATTGTAGATAGAGGAGTAAAAGAAGACATAGTTGTTGAGGACTCTGTGTTGACTATTTGCAGGTGGACAATAGGTGAGAATGAATTTATTGGAACTATAGGAAAATGACGCTGGAACACTCAGGGATGGAGAGTGACAGCCTCGCGAAAGAAGGCATCGGTCATGCCCTCTGTTCGAAAAGCTAGACGCTCAAATGCAGCTATGAAGTCTTCGACTATGCCTGATTGCTTCAATTTTGTCAAACGGCCCAAATGGTTGGTGTCAGTGTCAAAGC
>JZKD02S0913330.1:653972-671081 GCA_000966675.3 Picea glauca
TTAGGTCTTCTTACATCCGCCTTATTCTATTTTATTGAAAGGTCTTATTAATATTGACCTTTATTACATCCGAATACATTGATCTACCTATGTGCGGGTTAGGACCTTAATAGGATTACCAGGAAGGCAGACAAGAACAACATCATGGCTACTGAAGGCCATAAGTCTGTTGAACGAAAGAAGCCAGAGCTGATGAGTGCAGCAGAGATGGATAAAGAGCTCGTTGATATAAAGCAGGAGATGGAGGAGCTGGAAATGAAGATGCGGTAGAGTAAAAAGTAGAAATGGGTATATAAATGGTCCATGTAGATGCAAAAGGTGAAATGGCTAGTCAGGGAGCTGATGGTCAAAAGACAACAGAGGCTGTTAAGGAGATGGCTGAGGTATGCTGAAACCCTCAGGCCCATAGAAAAGGGGGAGATGGTTCAGGTATGCGAACTAGAGACTGGGAGAGGTATCGATGATGAGGAGGAGGATGAAATGAGATCAGCTGATGATCTTGAAGACTGCCAGGTGGGCAGAGAAGAATAAATTCCAGATTGCCAAGAGGGCAATAGATTGAGATTAGTTGAGGATCTCACAGACTGTCATGAGGACAACCAAGGAATTTCAATTTGTCAGCTGGGAAAGGGAATACAGTTTAGGTTAGTTGAGGATCTCAAGCACTGCCAGGAGGGCAGAGAAGAGGAAACTTTGCATTTCCAGCTGGGTAATGATCAGAGATCGTTGAGGGATCTCGAAGACTGCCAGGAAGGCAGCAGAAGCGTGTCGAATTGCCAGGTGGGTAGCAATGAGAATGCAAGACCATCTGAAAGCTTTGTGGACTCAGAGGAGAGTTCAATTCAGCAAGGAGTGCTGATGAAGATGGGATCGGTTGATCTCATGGTCTACCAGGGAAGCACCAGCGGAAGCATCCCATATTGCCATATGGGCAGGGACGAATTAATGAGTCAGATTCATCCTGAGAAGCTGACAGAGCATATGAGCTCGCAAGGAGATCAGCAGGTGCAAATGACAGAAGAGGAGGAAGGTCAGGACGATCTTCTGATGATTGGGGGAATTGGGATATTCCTACCATCTTCCCAAGAGGAGGCAGAAAATTCTGTTGTAGATGGTGCAACAGCAGAGGAACAGTCACAACTGATGAGGACTGTCAAAGAGAAATTGGAGTAGGCTTTGAAATCTGCCCAAGCAAAAATAAAATAAGAGAATGAGCATTCGGTGAAATGTCTCAACACATTCAGCCAGGAAGCTGAGAACATTGTAGCATTGGAGCTGACAGCCGAAGGAGCAGAAAAGGATGATGAGCATTCTGAGGAATGGCTCGATATTTTCAGCTGAGAAGCTGAAAACACTGCAGCATGAGAGCTTGCAGTAGCAGATGAAGAAGACACGGACAACATTTGTTTTTTTGATCTGTGGGAACAAATTGAAGCCTTGGAGGAAAGGATAGAAGTGCAGAGCATGCACATCCAATAGGAGAAGTTCGAAACAGATGAAGGAGGCATGGGAGGTCATGATGATCTGTCAAATGGCCAATTTTTTTTTCAGCTGAGGAGACTGCAAAGGCAGAACCAGCCACTGGAGCAGCTGGATGAAGTAATCATGGAGATCATGGGGCTGATGTTGAAGTTAGCAGACACTACCAGCTAGGAGAGGCTGAGCAGAAGCGAAGCAGCAGCAGCAGTAGCAGTAGAATGGAGCAGATGGAAAGCTCCAAAGACTTATTTGGGATCCAGGAGGATTTCCAACAGTTCAGAGGGGAAGCTCATGAGCAGGAGCTCATGATTTTTGCAGCTATGGAGTATGATGCAAGAGCATCACTCCACGTCAGCATCCAACCAACCAGCCACATCAGCGCACATGCATTCAAGGTTGAAGAGAGGCACAACCTCATTTAAAATTTGAAATGAATGTAATTTAATGCTTAGGCTGGTGAGCCATGGGAGCCGTGCCTTTGTGCAGGCTGTAGATAGGATCGGCTTTAATGCTAGATCGACTGAGATCTAGATCCAGTTGCTGGACTAGACAACCCTTGATTGTAATTTAATAGGGTAGGTAGACCTGGAGGGAAATGCCAAGAGCTCCTCAGGTAAAAGCGATTTCAGATCTCCTTTTGGAAAGAAAAAAAAATGATAGATAAGAGAGAGCCAGAAAGCGCTCGAGGAACACCTTTTTAAAATACAGACATTTTCCATTGTCAATATAACAGAGAAGTTTTTCCTGCAAAAAAATAAAAATAAATAAAAATAAAAATAAATGATAGAGAAGAGAGAGCCAGAAAGCGCTCGAGGAACACCTTTGTAAAATACAGGCATTTGCCATTGTCAATATAACAGAGCATTTTTTCCTGCATTATTCTGTCATATATGCACATCTCTGTGTGTTCCCTATGTATGTTGTGAATGTATGTGTTATGTTGAGGATTCTGCAGGAGTGTGTTTGATTTCAGGCTGAGGGTCTTTGTGGTTTCATGCCAAGAGGGCGTGACAGAGCACTGTGGGTTCTGAATACCAGTGCACAGAGGATGCACTTTTGAACTCTGAGGAGTCAGACAAAGACGTGCTGAGGCACCGGACTGAAATCATCAACTCAGGAGGAGACCTATGAGGTTGTTGAACACCTCAGGAGGCAAGGCTGTGTATGAGGTCAATGCCCACCTAGCAGAGCTCTACAGAATTCTGTAGAGCTCTGCCAGGTGGGCATTGAGCATATACACAAGGTGCAGTTGGAGGAACTCTGTTGTGAGTTCAGGAGAAGACAAGAATCATTGAGGATTCTGAGAAGCTCTGCTAGAGGCATCGAGCAAGTGCAGAGGGAGTACAGGGAGAACTCAGAACTACTGAACATTCTGGGGAGAATATACTCCGCCAGGTGGGCGTTGAGAAAGTGTGAAAGTAGGCACAGGAGGACCAAGAACTCTTTGAGTTATGGAAGCTGGAGGAAAGGTCCACTGAGGGAATTTTCACTGGGTTACTGAATACCGAGAAGTACTCAAGAAGAAGCTTGAGCAGAAGGATATCCAGGAGGAATCCATTTCATTCTCCATCTGAGGGAGAAGAAGGATAAAATCCCAAGAGGGTCTGAGTATTCGTAGAAGCTCAGGACAAATAATGCTTTGCACATGAGAACTTCACAAGAGGCGTAGGAGTCATCGAATTCTTCGAGGGTTCGATAGGAGAAGAAAAGCTTAGGAGGAATAGCATCCTTATACACGCAGGAAGCTCAGGAGGGAGCAACAGGAGCCATCGGATCGATGAAGAGAAGAGACCTGTACCATTGAGTAGTTCACGTCCAGGAAGGTGCACAGGAGAGCGCATAGGATAGATTATCTGAGCCATCAGATCTGGAGAAGGAATCTCGTCAGCCGTTAGATCTCGAGGAGGTGCGCAGGGTTTAAGCCTTAGTGTGAAAGGAAGGAGCTGGGGCTTATCGAGATTCAGTTCATCAGGGAATCGGAGTTTCCAGAGGCGTAGAACTCTCGTAGGAAGAAATCGCAATCCACGATTTCCCGAGAGGATCAGAGCCATCGAACTTGGTAGGGGCACGTGGCAAGGGGATAGAGAGCCATCGGGGTTCATCCCATCGAAGATTCGAGGTTTTCGCATACAATGTAATCACTACATCAGAAATCGCGATCTCGTGATACCCGATAGCGTGACAAGGAGGGGTGACATGGAGGAGAGCGCCCACACATGCATCGAGGTTCAGCATTTCGGGATTCTCGGTGACGAGAAACTCATGGCAGGGGAAGTTGCAAAATCCAAAAACGCGACGGCCCCATAGCCATAACATTTCAGTGGGGGACAGGTGTCGAAGGGTCAGCCCTTGTAGGGAGACGATGACAGGCGACATCGACATATCATGTACTCGGGGGTTCGCGAGTTAGAGCTGTGAAGATTTGTGGCAAAAGTTGCGAGGGTGCAAGGTAGTGAAAGAGCGACAGGGATAGTATCGGCGTCTCGGCACCTCGGGACTCAGAAGTTGGAGGAACGAGCGTTGGAGGATGCGAGTAGAGAAGTCCCGATAAAGCAGGGGAAGTCAGCGTTGACTGAACCATCGAGAATCGAGGGTCCGTGAGGTGAGTGATTCACGACCCTATGAGTACCGATTTGTCGATGGGGAAATGTTCTGATAAGAGCAAGGGACACGCGAGTGGATATTTCGTTGGGGTTCAGGAAATTACAAGACCCGATCTCGTGAGTGCAGGACTCGCGATCTTGCGAGTGCTAATTTTCCAATCAGGAGAAATCCCGATATTTGAGTCGGGGAAAAGTCACGGTCTGGAGCGGAGGCTGTGAGAAGGTGAGAAAGGACCTGTGGAGTGGGTTTGGAAGCCGTGATTCTAGGAGGGAATCAAAGAGTTAATTTGGCTCAAGAAAAAAGGGATTGAGAGCGATCCTGAGAGCGAGAGAGTGCGACAGGGCGAGGTCCGTGTCTCTTTGCATCAGACACTCCTCCACTGAGAAGATTCAGATTTCAAAATCAATGACCGACAGAAACAGATAGGCCTCATGAAGAAGAAGGATTCATAAGAGTACCTCCTTTTAGAAGATCTTCAACTCCTAGGTATCGAGCTATCTTTTTTGGTTTATGTTATGCATGTAATAATTTTGGACATAAAGCTGTGAATTGCAGAGCTAACAACATGAACATAAACAACTTTGAAAGTCATACACAAAAGGGTTATCCAAGAAGGCCTAGCGAAACACAGAGAATAAGTTACAAGAGGTTTTAATATTTGAGCATTGAAGTGGAATGATACAAACGTAAAAAATTTGGACACATGGCAAAAGATTGCAGAATGGAAGTCCCTCGTAGAGAACCACAAAACAACAACAATAGTCATAGACAGGAACCTCGAAAAAGGACATGGATAAGAAAGAAGAATCAATATAGCAATGAAGAATGCACACTCACTCTACAAGCTAAGCAGAAGAAACATGGTTGGTATGTTGACAGTGGTTGTTCAAAATACATGATAGGTGATAGAGACAAGTTTCTTACATTAATAAATGAAAGAGATAGATCAGTCTCCTTCGAAAATGATGATTCATCTAAAATCATTGGAAAAGGCATAGTCAAAATTGGGAACAAGAATACCAAGGCCAAAAATGTTCTACTAGTAGAATATATGAAACATAATCTTCTAAGTGTGACTAAAATGTGTGACCAAGGTCATAAAGTTATGTTTGATTCAAAAAAGTGCAATATAAGAAAAGAAGGTTCGGGAAAATTGATTGCAAGAACTGTGAGAACTTCAAGCAACATATATGTATTAAGTGAAATTGGAAATGAAAAGTGTTTCCTAGGAAAGGAAGATGAAAGTTGGCTATCACACAGAAGAATGGGTCACATACATTTTGATAACCTTGTCAAAGCTAGCAAAAGGGAAGTAGTTAGAGAAATTCCCCAGATCACGGAACCAACTACAGCAAAGGGTTTAAAAGGTGAGAAATACTTTATGTTATTAGTTGATGATTATACAAGAATGACTGCAATTTGCTTTCTCAGGAATAAGTCATAAGATTTTGAAAACTTCAAAGTCTACAAGGAAATGGTTGAAAATGAAATGGATTCAAAAATCAAATGCTTGAGATTTGATAATGGAGGAGAGTTCACTTCAAAAGAATTTATGCACTACTGCAGCAGGCATGAAATAAAAAGGCAATTCTTTGTTGATAGGACACCTCAACAGAATGGAGTTGTTGAAAGAAAGAACAGGACAATACAATAAATGGATCGAACAATGCTAATGGATTCAAAATTGATAGATATATTTTGGACATAGGAAGCGCATACAACATTTCACATTCAAAACAGAGTAATGCTGAGAGAAAACACTGACAAAACTCCCTATGAGCTATGGAAAGGAAGACCAGCAAATTTGAAGCACTTCATAGTTTTTGGAAGAAAATTCTACATCAAAAGAGAATATGGAAGAATGGGAAAGTTTGAATCTCGTGTGGACAAAGGAGTACTTGTTGGTTACTCAAGTACAAGGAAATCATACAAGTGTTACAACCTAAGATTGAGTAAATTTGTGGAAAGTATCAACATAACAATTGATGAAACATGTAGACAAGAATTAAAGGAAGAAGAAAATGAATCAATGGAAAATCTTTACAAAGAATAAGAAGAATATAAAAAATAAGTAGAAGGGGAAGATGAAGAGGATCTGATAGAAGTAGAAGAGAAAGTTCAACAAGTGCCTCCAAAGACACCTAGCAAACGAGTACAAAAGAATCATCCTTCAGATCAGATTATCGGAAACAAAGATGCATGAGTTAAGACTAGAAGAAGAATCTGTTCACCAGAACAAACACACCTAGCACTCTCATCTACGATTGAACCAACCTGTTTTGAAGAGGCCAAAAATGATGAATTTTGGAATAAGGCCATGAATGAAGAATTGGATCAAATAGAGAAAAATGACACTTGGGAATTGGTTCCAAGACCAAAGGATAAGAATGTGATCTACACAAAGTGGGTATAGAGGAATAAATTGAATGAAGATGGACAAGTTATAAGAAAAAAATATATATTGGTATGTAAAGGATATGCACAAGTTGAAAGAATCGACTTTGAAGAGACATTTTACCCAGTTGCCAGAATGGAAGCAATCCGATTGCTTTTAACTTATGCATGCTCCAAAAATATTAAAGTGTATCCGATGGACGTAAAATCATCTTTTTTGAATGGGGAACTTGAAGAAGAAGTCTACAGTGAACAACTGGAAGGTTATCAATTGTCAGAGAACACAAATTATGTGTGTAAATTAAAGAAGACCTTGTATGGTCTAAAACAAGCTCCTACAACATGGTACTCTAGATTGGATAATAGGTAGGGTTCAGAAAATGAAGTGAAAATAGCAACCTCTACATCAAGGTAAGTCAAGGTAGTATTTTATTAATTGAAGTTTATGTTGATGATATTATTTTTGGAAGTACTGATGATAGGTTAAGCCAGAAATTTGCAAAGGACATGTAGAATGAATTTGAAATGTCATTACTTGGATAAATATCCTTCTTTCTGGGTCTTCAGATACATCAAAGAAACCAAGGAATTTTTATTTCTCAAACCAAGTATATCAAAGAAATGCTAAAGAGGTTCAGAATGGAAGATTGCAAACCAATTATCACTCCCATGCAAACCAGTTGCAAGTTGAGCAAAGATGATGATTCAAAGTCTACAGATCAGAGGCAATATAGGTCAATGATTGGTAGCCTACTATTGTTTTGTAAAGATGTCTGATAAGCCTTTGAGTATATTATCTAAAGACTCAGAGTTATTTCTACTCCAAAATGAATGCTTTTGAATGCTTATCTTATATGTCTTAGATGTACATGAGGAAGGACGATAAAGAGGACAATTTAGGTTGGGAGATTAGACGAGTCAGTTAGGGGAAGTAGACCCGAATGGAAAGACACCTTTTCCATTGATGACAAAAGGGGAGAGATTTATCATATGTAGAGGACATAGGCATGGTTCCAGGGGGAGCGTTTGTCACATAGATGTAGTCATGGTTCCAGGGGGAGCGTTGGTCACAAAGATACAATCATGGTTCCAGGGGGATCATGAGTGATATGATTTTAGTATTGCATCAAAGTGTTGTCATCAATGCCAAACGGGGATAATGTTGATTAATTGGGTTGGTTGTCATTGATTTCAACCCTTGAAGAAAGTCTGGTAGCGAATTCCGATAGCACAAAGGTTTGGGTAATGGACCCAAGTTTGTTTGATGTATAATGGTATGAATTTTTATATATTTTCAGGTAAGACTATTCTAGATGGATATTACATGTCATGCCATTTTTGGTGGTATGTGGAATGTCACATAACTCCTCATAGTTTGAGAGTTATGGCCTTACGAAGTTGAAGGACCCTCATATGATTGTCTTGAAACCCCAAAAAGTCAAAGAAGTCAAAGTGCTTGCAAAGAGGATAATTTAAATAATAAAGTGAAGTTACAAAGTCAAACAGGATTATTTAAATAATAAAGTGAAGTGACAAAATCAAGGAGGATTATTTAAATAATAAAGTGAAGTGACAAAGTCAAGAAGGATTATTTAAATAATAAAGTAAATGGAGAACTGTATAACTATGGAAAGTGGTTATAAGAAGGATAACCCTAAAATGAGGAAAATAGGTGAAGTGTTCAAGTGGTTATTGGATACATGGACAAGTGGAAAATTGGGCAAATTTGGACATAGGTGACTATGTGGCTATGTGGACAAAGCGGCCTAGAAGATGCTTCTAAGGAAGCTACTTGGAGAGTATAAATAAGAGGCAAGGCTCTCTCATTTTAATTACACTTGAGCATATTGAATATCTACAAGTGAATGAGGTAACCAAAGTATATATAAGCCAAATTTCAGAGGGAAGGTGAAGTAAAGAAGGCTGAAATTCAAGGGAGGATAAATTATTTTGATGATGCTTTCTAAGGTATGTTATTTACAGGTCATCTCACCATTTTCGTAATAATTTCTTTTATAGAATGATTCAAACCATGAAATTGGGGGGCCATTGAGGAAACATATCCAAGTAGTTGTGGTACAAATTTCAACTTGTGGGTCATTTTATTTTTGGAGTTACACTCCGTGGAAAATAAGGTTTGTGGCTAGTCCTGAAACTAGTCTAAAACAAGTGTTTCGGGTAAAAACGTCATACCTTCTTCATAATGGATCCAAATTAAGCAAGACCAAATGTGTTGGTTAGATTACATTCTGTAGTATTATTTGTACAATTTTAATATCCATATAACAAATATTCTTTGTGGGGCATGCTCTACAAGTTTGCTCTCTAGAATAAGCCAGAATTCAACAAGGTATGCCATTTTTGCTATAACTCCTTTTCTGTGAGGTTCCAAGTAGTGATACCTGGAATAATTGCATAAAACACACTGAATAACATTGTGTACTATTTTAAGATCTTTATTAATTACAGGTACATAGTTATGATTATTTCAAGTTAGGGTTGTTGACTAATCCAAAACTAGTCATGTGAAACTAAAGTAAAGTTTGATGAAAATGATAGTCTCTTGTTGTTAAAGTTAAGGAAGGTTTGCAGGTATGTGATCATATACACTAGGTCTATTACAGAGTTACAAATCAGATTTGGATGATGAAATTGATGTGGTATTTTGGTTGAGGTTGAGGTACAGGTTGGTGCATGGTTGATGCACTTGTTTAGTGTATAGGTTGATTACAGGTTGAGGTAAAGGTTGATGCATGGTTCAAGTTATTGGTACAGGTTGTTTGGTGTAGGTTGATTGGTATAGGTTTACAACAGTATATCTCACAGTAATAGTGTGACAGTAGTTCCATCATTCTACTTATACATCAGGGCGGTTGGATGTGGCAAGGATAGGTGGTTGTAACCACCTTCCGGTTGTAGCTGGAGAACATAGGGGGTTGTAGCCTCTTTCTGGTTGTTGGTGGAGAATTAGGGAGTTGGAGCTTCCCTTAGGTTGTAGCCTGAGAAACTAGGGGGTTGGAGCCTCCCTCCAGTTGTCGTTGGAAAACAAAGGAAGTTGGTGCTTCTAATGAATGTAATTCTTCAATACATATAAGAAAAAGCATTCTGTGATTTTCTCCTGCTTTGGGTTTCCACGTAAAAACACTGGTGTACTGTGTATGTGTATGAGTGTTCATTTGTTCATTGTTTATTTACTCTGCAAATATTGGATGATAATGCTACATTGATATAACACTTGCATTATATGGTTAAAAAGGATTAGATTGCTCTATTTTGGATTCACCCCCCCTCTCAATAATCCATCAATAACAAGAAACATGCATGATGGGAAAATAAATCATAACTAGTCATGCACAAAAATTAATATCATCTAGCATGTCTTAAGCATATCACATAGATAAATAAAATACATAATAGAATAAAATCACAAAGAAAAATAGAGAGAATTATCTCTTTAAAAGAATTTCACCAACTACTTGTAGACATTGGATATATATCCCAAGATGACTCTGGTTTTCCCAAACCAGTTTGGATAATCAATTCTCACAATTTCTCAACCATATAACAATCTCAGTTTACCATCTTTGTTTCCTCTTAGCCTACACAACCCAAGAGCATGAAACCCATTCATTTCCACTCAGTCCCTTAGGCTACTCACCTCGATCCATGACTCCATTACTATTGGTCAGGAAATCTCAATGCTATAAACTTCCAAGATTCTCAGATGTAGATAGTCTTGGCATTACTATCAACATTCTCATGCAGAAAGGAATCAGATCCTTTTTGTATCACCAATAGTTCCTATAGCCAACCACCATGGTTCACTACCTCCAACAACTCGTCTTCCCATGCCCACGACTAGATCCAATGTGAGTGAGAATGAAGGTAATGATGAACAAGACTCAGATGGCCAAAACAAACCAACAACCCAAAATAATGAAGAAACAACAATCAAGAAACCAACTAAACGAAGAAACCATGGAGTACCCCCAAAACAACCCACATGCATGGTTTATATAATTTTCAAGAAATAACATGGCCTCCTAAAGAGACTCACATGGCCTTACCCCTTCTAACTAAAAATCAAGGGTAAAACTATTAGTTAGAACTATTTCAGGGGTAGTTCATTGTCTTTCCCCTTTTTATTCTTTTAATTTTGAGTGGCACCAAGACCCATATACTCATGAGAAATGATATACCAAATGAGAGTAGGTATAATTGTGACCTTCCATCAATAATTCTGCCTTATCTGCTCGAGAGGTCATTCAAAACCATCAACAAAAATGGTGCTAGAATGAGGGCTATATCACAATCTGATCCTGTGGAGTCATTCTTGTTAATTTTTATGTTAATTTACTAATGTCTCCACCACATATCCCTTTATGGATGTTTTTTTTCTGGGACTATACCTCCCAAATCTCCTAGAAAGATTTTACATTTCTTGTCACAACTTAGATTTGATGGCGAGAATGAAATCTCTGCATCTAAACATGCTTTACATTTCTGGAATTTTTTTTGTTCTCACAATATTACTGATGGAAATACCATTTGCAGTTTTTTCACTCCCACTTTTGCAGGTCGTGTTAAGAGTTGGTGTGATACTTTAATGACGGTCGCCTCTATTCACACATTGGAACGATTTATGAATGAATTTTTGCATGCTTTTGAGAATTATGATTATGATTGTTTGTGTGCTGAAATTTTAGAGCTAAAGAAGAACGAGGATGAATCCGTTGAAGATTTTGCTATCATATTTAGTCATATTTGCAATATATATTTTTTGGATAACAGGCCCTCTAACATTGTTTTGACTTTTTGTTTAGTTTCTCTTACTAATGAAACACATGAATCAATGGATGAAAAATCTAAATCACGTTTAACCTTTCTTCACATGATGATTTAGATTTAAATGAAAATGCTAAAAATGTTAATCCTTTAGTTAAAATTCATATGTCTGGATCTTTATTTACTATAGGGGATATATATCAGATAAATAATTCTTTTTTAGAACAATCCTATGTATCCTCCCAGCACTCCTTTACCCCTTTCCTTCCTTGTGAAGAAAAATAGACCTCTTGTGTAGTAAGTTAGAGTTTATATTTTTTTGTAGTTGTCCAAGAGGAGGATTTTCCTGTTGATAATGGGACACTTTGGGTCACACCGATGGTTATGTCAGTTTCTCATTATCCTATCTCATCTTCTCTATCACAAGGAATGGAAGAGGAAACTATGGGGAAATACATGAATGCTGATCATTTTGTTAATAAAGAAAATATAGACACACGTAAAATGAACTCTTCCTCACACATGGATAATTTGAAATTAATTTATGTTGATTTAGATTGTCCTAATGTTTCAAATTCTCCTAGTTCAAGTGACATAGAACAATTTTGTTTTCCTATTGTTGATAGATCATTTATTGAAACCTCTTGTTCTAATGATTCTTATGATTGTCTTCTCTCTTCTAACCATGAATATGCTTTGGAAGATATTTCATATTCTTATATAGTGTAGGAGAAAGACAACCATGCTGATTTTTTCACTTTAGGAGAAAAAATAAACATGAAAGACATACATATTTTATCTCATCAATGTACTTTTAACTTGGAAGAGGAGAACCATCTTGAGGAGGAACATGTTGATTGTGAAGCCATGCCTATTGTGGATCCCACCAATTCACAAACAATCATTGATGTACTTAAGGAAGAGGAAATACCATTCAGGGGTTCACTTTCTGAAAAAATTTCTTGTTCTAGAGAATATTTTAATTATCCTAATTATTCCACTTATTATTAATCGTATCCTGATCTCATTAATGTTTTAACTTTGAAGAAAGCCACCCACCATCTGATTCAAATGAACTCAATGGGGATGACCCCTTTCGAAGTACATGATGGATGTGATGTCCATGTGGAATATAGAGAGGAGAAGGCCTCTTCCCATGAACTAATCACAACCAAGCCTTATCAACCTTTCTCATGGGATGAAGGGAATGTTGTAGAAAATGTGTATTAGACCATCTCTTCTCATTTTTCATCTTCATTTATGATTAGTAGAGAAGCTTCTTGTTCAAGTAACCTTGTATATGATATTGTTGATACTAGTGGATCTCTCCATCGTTTTGAAATTACCTCTCATACCATGGTGCATGTTAGTCTATGTAGATCATTTTTTCCGCTAATTTGTCTCAAGTAGATGATTACTTGAAGTGTGAGTCTAGGAAGGTTTGCCAAGATAATGAGGCACTTCGGTCTATGTCGATGGTTATGTCGGGCCCTTATTATTTTGGATTGTGTTCAGGAATAAACAACTTATTAACATGAATATTCTCTCACTAAGTACAATTCACATGACTTCTATGCACAATCCTCATCCGGTATACTACCTTCCATTGAACTCCCTCCATAAATTCTATGGTAGTGCAATATTTTATGTTGGTATTGAAGCATGGTTGGAAATATCTTACTTGGATATATTTCCCATGAATTATCACCATGACATTTTTAATATGGTGGATAGAGTTTATCATGAGTCAATTTTTCCTACTTTTAGTTTATCATTATTTCAATCTCTGTCACTAATCTTTTTTCTTGAACATGTGTATGCAGGCTGGGGATTAAAAGGATGGTTAATTGGTATTATGACTTTACATAGTTCATTTTTTCATCTATTGTAGCATAGAGAAAGAGTAGGGTAGAATAGGCTAGTGTCTTCCCTTTGCATAGTTTAGATTTGCTTTCTAGTTTGTTTAATCAGTTTTTTGTTTGCATTCTCTTTTCATTATTGTTGGATGATCAATAAATGAATTCTCAGCAAAGGTGGAGAGAATTATAAGTCTTTCACATTAATTTTCCCTTGATTGGTTTTGATCTAATTTTAATTTGGGGGAAACTTTACTTCATTTCATTCTCAAATTTTCTATGTGTTGAGCAATTTTCATATCACCGATTTGATGCACGATCACTATGTCAAATCATTTTCAATGCATTGTGGCATCTTGAAAGTGGGATATTTAAAAAAAAAAAATTAAGATATTATTCGATCCATCTTGTAATGAAAGTGGACACTTAGATTTGTCGCATACTCATATCCACATAAGTCCAATCTAGAAAAGTTTGCTTAATTGATATTCTTATGAGTTTGGGCTTGTTGTCCCAGACACAGTAAATGAAAAATACGAGTGACTAATTCTACCCATTTGAGATTGAAACCACTCCAATTCCTTACATTTCTTTGAATGATTATTTTGAGTTTGGAGATGTTCAAATAATTTCTTTCACATCCACTATTTTCTTCGATTACTTTCAGCCAACATGAATTTTTGTGCATAAAGAGTTTAGGCAATTTTTATTTTGTTTGAGTTATTTTTAATTGACAATTTTAGTTTTAATTTTTGAGCATTGACTGCACATATCTTATTCTTTTTTCAGTTTTTTTTTTCAATGAGGATTTTCATCTATTATCTTGCAACTCTCTTCACCCAAGTTTCCTCTCATACACAACAACAAGAGATATTCATTTGCACTGTCTAGATGCGTTTTTTGACAATTTTGGACAACATGACTAATTAAATCCTTGGTTGATATCTTCTTCAAAAAATTGTTCAAGAACCAATCCTCTTAGTCCCCAACTCGTTGGTTGACCAAATACTCAATCCTTCTACTGTCAATCATGAGAATTTCAGACCTGATTCTTTTCTTGTAAGATATCTTCCATCCTTTGGATTTTCTAATCTTGAATCACTCATTACGGTTTTTTTCTTGAGCAATCTGATTTGTATCATGGCTGATAATTACACACTTCTCTCATGTTAGAATCCATTCAAATGCTTGGGAGTTGTAGCTATCTTTATGGGATATGTCAATGCAACTTTTAAGATACCAAATTTTGAGTTTCAACAATTGTTTTCATTTCATCCATGGTAATTGTTTTCAATATGTGAATTCCTTTGGGGGGTTGTAACTCATCAATCTATTGATCCTCACACTCTTCAAAACTACTTGAACCCAAATCAGTTTATTCATAATAAAAAAATATAAGAATTGTTTGGATTAGTTTGGAATATGTTCTATTTGATTTCTCGTAGTCATGAGCTTGCTGATTTTGTTTTCCAGATTATATGACTCATTATTTTTAATGTAAAACCTATCTATTATAGAGGCGGGATACAAACTTTTATTTTTCCATTTCACTCCCTCTATATTCTAAGAAATATGTAATCTCAAGGAAATGAAATGTGTGATTTATCTACTTGGAACACTCTTGAGATCTTGAGACTATCAGTTTCATGGACTTGCCCATCACACCAAGCTTATCACCAATTAGAAACCTGATCCTAATCACTTCATCCAATTTTGATTTCTAATTGTATCTTCATTTGAGTTGGGGAACTCAATCCATTTAAGATGTGATCTGAGATCAATTGCACTTTTCCAAGATTATCTTAATTGCTCCATTTTCCTGATGAGTTCCTCTCACATCTCACAAGGATGAAAATGATTGTGTTAATGCTTCACATTAGTATCATTGTCGTTAATAAATAGAGGGAACACATATCTTAGGGTGCAATGTTGATAATATTTGGATCATATTTTTATGATTGAGGTTTGCTAATGGATTCATATTTTTAAAAGATAGATGCAACTAGAGTCTAATAGTCCTATTTGTTTAATTTGATTGACTCTAATTTCAGGAACAAGACATTGTGTACAGAGATCCAAATCTCACATCAATCATGAAACTAAAGTCTTTTGTAAATTCATGGAGGTGGGTAACACTTTCATGACAATCAGATCTCCAAAATTTCGAAAGAAATTTTTTCGGCCGAACTAATATTTTTTTTTGCCGAACCCTTGAATGTCAAATCAAATGGTATAGTGACGGTGCCCTTGATATTCATGTAGAATTTTAGCTAGAAGGATTTTTTTCATTCGACAATCTTTTTTCGACCGAAAGATATTTCGGTCGAAAGAACATTTTGTCTGAAACATTCTTTCAGCTGAAATATCTTTTCGGTTGAAAAAATGTTTATATATTTACCACACATCGTTATTGTTACACTTTTCTCAACTTTTGGTGATTGTGAGTGGGTTATTGGTGAGTGTCAGTGAGTGATAGTGAGTGAGCTCCTGGCGAGTGTGAGGGAGCTCTTAGCACGAACATGTTTGGCGCGATTGTGTTGGTAGGCGGTCGAAGCTGCAGGTAAGCCTAAACTTTAGTTTTAAATTTAAATTTAAATTTTGTAATTTTTAAATTTAATTTTTATTTATAATTGTAATTTGTAATTTTTAATTTTAATTTTAATTTATACTTCGTATTGTCACCATGACTTGGCCGCAGAGGGCTAGCCCTCTGGCCAAGCCATGGGCACACCAACGGATTGGCCACAGGGTTGGCCCCTCGTGGCCAAGTCATAGCCCGTAGATATTCTTTTCATAATATATAGTTGTTAGAAATTATTTTTAATCTTGATTTCATATTTTCCATATATATATTTCATTTTTTATTTCATTTTTTCCCCATATATATTTTTTTCCACTTTTAAAATTAATTAATGAATCCAATCGATTTATATCATGTAGTCGTATTAGGTTATACCTTATGTCATTCACGGATATTGAAAATATGAAAGTAGTGATAAAACCTAAAAATATATTAAAAATAGATTGTTCCATCATTCAAATTCTGAGCTGGGGACTACTAGTTAGTGAAACCTGTATTTAATTTTGAGTTGGGGAATACTAGTTAGTGAAACCTGTATTTAATTTTGAAGAGTACTCTTACTACACAAAATAAAACAACAAGATATCATCTATAGATTCTATTTGAGGATGGACAGATCTTTATTGATGCACATTCATAAATAAGAAATCAAGATGTACATCCATGCACATCTTGTTTTCTTGGCCACGGGGGGCCAAGCCGTTGGCGTGCCCATGGCTTGGCCACAGGGTTGCCCCCCTGAGGCCAAGTCACATTCAAGTGTCACTATGAACTCGTCGATCAAATTCATTCCCTTTTGGGGTTTTCCCGAATTATTACTTTTTAAGAATAACAATTTCTTGCTACTGTGTAACATTTATATTTTTAAATTTATGTTAATTTTAGATTTGTTAATTAGTATTAATTTCATGGTACTATGTAATATTTATGTTAATTTTATATTTGTTAATTAGTATTTAATTACACAGTATATTTTTATATTTATGTTAGTTTTAGATTTGTTAATTAGTATTAATTTCTTGGTATTGTGTAACATTTATATTTATGTTTATTTTAGATTTGTTAATTAGTATTTAGATTTTAGATTTGCTATGCGTGCATTTGTTCTGTTCTAGTTTAGATTTAAAGAAAATATGTTTTGACTGGTAATAGTTCTAGTTTATTGTCAACCATATAATTTATTAAGTGGTTTAATTCAAATAAATTTATGCATAGAAATAGATTTCGATATTTATAATTTATTAAGTGGTTTAATTCAAATAAATTTATGCATAGAAATAGATTTCGATATTTTGGTTATATGCAAATATTATCCAACGAAAATCATCTTTCTCTTTTTAATAAATAATATTTCTTGTAAATATAATACAAATAAATTTGTTCTTCTATTTATTTTTCTTTAAATATAAA
>JZKD02S0913330.1:671255-684640 GCA_000966675.3 Picea glauca
CATCTAAGTTCAACTATTGCATTGCAAATTGCAATCTTAGATTAATTACATTGCTCTGAATCTATCATTCAAAATCACAATTTAAACAACTAAATCTAACATTGAGCGATTCTTGGTCAATTAGATTTCTACATATACAAAATCATTTGATAATTTGAGTTCCCAACAAATATACATATAATTGTTGTACATTATTGTCTATCTTATAATTTGTAATGAAATATTTGTGAAATATACATACAATGGAATATTTTTAAAACATATATATTTAGTTTTTTTTTTTATAAATTTAAAAATAAAATAGGAAGATAGTTTAAAAATTACATGTTTATATGTTCAAATTATACACGCAAACAGTAAATTTATAAACAATATGGATTTACTTAAAAATGGGAATTTGATATAGACATTAATAAATAATTTATAAACAATATGGATTCATTGAATTTGATATAGACATTTAACAATAAAATATTAAGTTTTTAATTTTGATATAGACATTTAACAATCAAATATTAAGAATAGAGTAAGCTTTTAAGTGATTAGTCTGTGCCTGAGCAATTGGCCAGGAGCTGAATCGAATGTCTTTCACTTGGATGTTAAGATTTAGATTCAAATGCCCTACTTTTTTGTGCATAGATAATCTCTTATTAAAATTGGTTGTGACTTGGCCACGGGGGGCCAACCTTGTCGCCAAGTCGTGGGCATGACCACGGCTTGGCCACATGGATGGTCCCCCAAAACCAATTCATAGTCATTTCAAACGTTTTTTATTTTATAAAAATTTCATAAAAATTTCAAACTGTCCAAGTTTTTATTTCAAACGTTTTTTAATTTATAAAAAGTTCAAATCTTTAGGAATTCAATTTATAAATCCTTTTTTACATATGTAATATTAGAGTATCATAAGTTATAAATATTATTTTATAGATTGTTGATTCTAGAATTCCTTGATGTACATTACTGTCTATCTTATAATTTGTAATGGAATATTTGTGAAATATATATACAATGGAATATTTTTAAAACATATATATTTAATTTTTTTTAATAAATTTAAAAGTAAAATAGGAAGACAATTTAAAAATTGCATGTAATATGTTCAAATTATACACACAAATAATAAATTTATAAACAATATGGATTTACTTAAAAATGTGAATTTGATATAGACATTAATAAATAATTTATAAACAATATGAATTTAGTGAATTTGATATAGACATTTAAAAATCAAATATTAAGTTTTTAAATTTTATATAGATATTTAACAATCAAATATTAAGAATAGAGTAAGAATTTAAGTGGTTAGTCTATGCCTAAGCAGTCAGCCAGGAGTCGAATCAACTGTCTTTCACTCCGGTGTTAAAGATTTAGATTCAAATGCCCTGCTTTTTTGTGCATAGATAATCTCTAATTAAAATTGGTTGTGACTTGGCCGTGGGGGGCCAACCTTGTGGCCAAGCCGTGGGCACTCCCACAGATTGACCACATGGCTGGCCCCCCACGGCCACGTCACAAACATCTCAAACGTTTTGTATTTTATAAAAATTTCATAAAAATTTCCAATTGTCCAACTTTTTATTTCAAACGTTTTGTATTTTATAAAAAATTCAAATCTCTAGGAATTCAATTTATAAATCCATTTTTACATATGTAATATTAGAGTATCATAAGTTATAAATATTATTTTACAGATTGTTGATTTTGGAATTCCTTGTTGTAGCAACCACTTTATCTTGCCTCGGTTATTTCTCCCCTTTGATTAATGCCTATTTCAATTTCTTCATATTGTCATGAGTCTTGGTCATAGCTTTGTGTAAGACATGAGTGACCTACTTGTGTAGATTTAGTGTGTCCTTCAAATTCATCTGATCAACATTTAATGTAATATGGTTGGCTTTGTAGTCAACAACTGACTGAATTTCACTTTTTTAAATCTCTAGAACAACCAAATTCAACACTCACTTTTGATATGGATCCTCTTCAAAACCATAGACTTTTATCATAGTAAATTACTCAAAAAGGAACCAGTCTCCCACTCTGGTGTTGTTTTGAAATTGTAGTGACCCTTTGACTAAATGAATAATTATAACAAATACTTCATTGTGGATAATAAAGTCTAATATAGACATAAAAGAGTTTACATACTGCAAAAAACCTTCAATGGTGACATGTTCTCTTACCATAGGCATCCACTCAATGGTTGGGAGAGCAACATGTTGGCTGGTCATTCACCATCCTAGACTTAAAATAACCCAAATGTGAGTAGTTTTGATGGATTAACATATGGATCAAGTGAGATTGATACCTGAATGGCCTGGTACCCCTAAAATCTAAAAACTGTTGGTGCATTGTATTTTCCAAGAACCTGCAGAAGTAAAACTTTATGAAGGTTTGATTCTCAGGGTGTGACAAGGATACTAGGAAACCTAAAAACAATGGTATCTGTAACATTCTGCTCTGGTGCACTGAGAAAACTTATTCTTTGAGGACACTTGCTCACAAGTGATCTGGACTTTTATGATGTTAAAACATTTATCCTTGATTATGATGCGTTATGATAGACGACATGATGTTTTACTGCTTTGACATAGACAGGTGCTTTGACTCAGTTTTGTTGAGTGTGCAGGGTTTTGGACCTTGAGGATGCAGAGGCATCGGTGGAACCCCCTTGGACTCCGGGTTGAGTCAGGGAGTGTGCTATTTGGGTTGATTTATTTACTGTGATATTTCATTGATTTGATGATATGATGTTGACATGTTCTGACACGATTGTTGATGATGCAGGCTGACGATAGCTTGCCGACCAAACTCACATATGGAGTAAAGGGGCCACACACGATTTCCAGAGAGGTTGAGGGAGAGGTGTGGACAACAGCCCTACCATAGCCTACTAGCACTCCCACCGTGGCTGGAACTGTAGCTTGACGATTACCTAGTTCGAGAGGATCCACGATGTCGTGAGGGCAGACTGTGACAGTCGCTCACGATGATTCTAACGGGAGCGCAATAAGGTGGGGGCATTATTCCTTAGAGCCCTTAGTCTCCCACAAGTTCACCTAGCGGAGTGTTGACTCCAGCGGTTATAGATGTCTACCAATCAGTCAAGTTGGCGAGTGGCACCCTTGGAGCACGTGGTGCATCCTGAAGGGCACATCGCACGAAAGAAACACAAGTTGGCGAGTGGCACCCTTGGATCACGTGGTGCATCCTGAAGGGCACATCACGCAAAAGAAACACAAGTTGGCGAGTGGCACCCTTGGAGCATGTGGTGCGTCCTGAAGGGCACATTGCATTGATGTTGATGAAGTAAGAAACCTAGATGGCCCTAAGACATTTAACACATTAAGAAATTCTTAAGCTACTTCCCTAATTAAATGTCGCCTAGTTCAAAATCTATGTCCTAAGTCTAAAACTTCTCAGGGTAAAATTTTAGTCTAACCTTACGAAAAAAGACCCTAAAAATAAAAATAAAAATTTAAACAAAAACCCACTTAAGTAATAATTTAGTCTTCATAAAATTATTGGGGTAAATGAAGAGAGTAAGAATTTAATTAAAAATAGTGGATTTAAAAATTTCAAAGAAGAAATTATTCATTAACTTGTGGAAGTATAAGGATATTAAATTAATAATAAAAGGGAAGGATTTAATAATGCAACTGCCATTTTGGGATTTAATAAAAAGGGGAAAGAAGGGAATAATAAGAATTAGGAAACTAAGTAATGGAGGAAACTTAATAAAGGAAAGATGGGAACTTATGGTAAAAAGAAAGGTCAACATAGTAAGGAATCTGCAATTAAGAACCTGCTAATCTGAGCTAATTTAGTAAGATCTTTTTTTTAGGAAAGTATTTAAAACATGTAAGAGGATCTAGGAACACCTAGGAGTAAATTTAGGAGTGACTCTAGGTGGGTGAGGGATTTGAGACAATTAATAAATTTAAAGAAAATATTTATTGGAGAAAAGAGGGGGATGGACGACACTTGTGCGATGGGGAATACTTAGAATATTTTATTGAAACTTAATTTAAAATGTGAATTAGGAAAGTTGGTGGGTCTCAAAACTCTATAAAAGAAAAGGGAGATGAGGAAGAAAGGGATTGGTTGTTAGCATAACGTTATGTTGCCGGAATTGTGAATTGACTGATTGCTTGTGGAGAGTTGGGAATTTTCCATCTCGGATAGGAGTGTAACATCCCGCTCTGGTTCACTTACAAACTTATTCTTTGAGGACACTTACTAGCAAGTGATCTGGATTTTTATGATGATGAAACTTTTTCCTTCATTATGATGCATTAAGTTAGATGACAGGATGTTTTTACTACTTGATGTGGACAGGTGTTGCTGACTCGGTTTCATTGAGTGTGCAGGGTTTCGGACCTTGAGGATGCAGAGGCATCGATGGAACTCCCTTGGACTCTGGATTGAGTCAGGGAGTGGGCTATTTGGGTTGTTTCATTTATGGTGATATTGCTTTGTTTGATGCTATGCTATTGATTTTATGATATGTTGTTGACATGATCTGACATGATGGTTGATGATGCAGATTGACGATAGCTTGCCGACCAGACTCACATATGGAGTAAAGGGGCCACACATGATTCCAGAGAGGATGAGGGAGAGGTGTGGACAACAGTCCTGCCACATCCTACTAGCACTCCCGCCGTGTATCGAACTGTAGGTCAACGATTACCTAGTTCGAGAGGATCCACGATGTCGTGAGGGCAGACTGCAACAGTCGCTCATGATGATTCTAAGGGGCACGTAATAAGGCGGGGCCCTTATTCCTTAGAGCCCTTAGTCTCCCACAAGTTCACCTAGTGGAGTGTTGACTCCAGGGGTTATAGATGTCTACCAATCCATCAAGTCGACGAGTGGCACCCTTTTAGCACGTGGTGCATCCTGAAGGGCATGTCACGCAAAAGAATCACAAGTGGGCAAGTGGCACCCTTGGAGCACGTGGTGCATCCTGAAGGGCACGTCGTGCCACAGAGGCAAACGAGGTGAGTGGCACCCTTGGAGCACGTAGTGTGTCCAGAAGGGCACGTCGCATTGATGATGATGATGAGACAACCTAGATGATCCTAAGACCTTAACACCTGATAAAATTCTTAAAACGACTCCCCTAATGAATTGTCGCCCAGTTCAATCTAAACCTAAATTTAAAATATCTCAAAGATAAAATTATGATAAGCCCTAAGAAAAGATCCTACAAAATTAAACATAAGGGCGTAAACTAAAACCCTCCTATGTGTTAGTTTAAGTCTTCTTAAACTAAGGGCGGGTAAAGTAATGAGGGGATAAATAAATTGAAACCTAGGTTTTAAATTTTAAAGAAGAATTAAAATTATTAAAGAGTGGGAGTATCAAAATTTAGGATTTTAAAAATATATTGAAAAGACTATTAAGCGCATTTATCATTTTGGGTTTAACAAAAAAATATGTAATAAAAATAAAAATAAAATAAAATAATAATAAAAGAGAGGAATAAAAAAAAAAGAAATGAGGAAACTTGTGATAAAGGAAACTTTAAAATGGAAAGTAGGAGACATAGGGTAAAAAGCGAAAAGGAATCAGCATTTAAGGAGTTACTAAAAATCAAAAACTTCATTTTAGAAAATTTATTAAAAGGATGAGAGGGGATCTAGGAACCCTAGGAGTAATTTAAGGAGCGATTTTTGGGGGAGTGAGGGAATTGAGTCTTTTAATTATTAAAAAGAAATTAATTTGGAGAACCATGGGGGATGAGTGACACTTGGATGACAGAAAATGTTTATAGGTTGGTCATTAAAAATTAATTTAATAATGATTTAGGAAAGTAGGTGGGTCTCAAATTTCTATAAAAGAAGGGGAAAAGAAGGAAGGGGGGATGAATGGTTAGCGTAATGTTACACTACCGGATTGTGGCTTGACGGATTGCTTGTGAGGAGTTGGGTTTATCTCAGCTGTGTTGGAGTGGTAGCTCAGCCATGGAGGCGAGCTGAGAAGCTAGTCTTATCTCTGGATCTTGTGTGGCCCCTTTACGGCTTGGGGGGCTAAGGGGGAAGCAGAGTACCCCTAGCGATTGGCTGGGAGGTACCGGTGAGTCACTACGGTCGGAAAGCAGGAGCGGCATGGAGCGCGGGACGCGGCACAAAGCACGGGACATCATCTGAGGCAAGCGAGAGGCAACGGTATGAAATTTTATTTCTGGTAGAGTAAACTGTCTAGTCATTTTCTTATGTGGTTATGATGCATTATATTAAGATGTTGCTTCAGCTATGGTGGTTCGTTTGTATGCTACAACGATTATTGTCCTGGAAACCTTTATGGGGTAGATGTTGGGATTTACTGTCTTGTATGCCAAATTTGTCTTTATTAGTTATCTTGCATTCTGGCAATAGCCGTGATGGATAGTGTTGGTATTCTGGCAATTGTCTGAAATTTTTTTACCGTTGCATTCTGGCCATGAGAAGGATGTATGAGTTGGGCTTTTTTATTTATGGTATGCATTGTAGATATTGGGTGTTGATCTGCGTTGAATGTGTTAATGACTACGTTTTCACTTCTGGCATTTATTTACGGGGCGTTTTTATTCACATACAATAGCATTATTTTATTGGGCGTTGTTATGTACAGTGGGCATTTTGGGCGTTTTTGCACTGTTGCCAGGATTTTTTTTTTTATACACTGTATTATATTGGGCATTTGCACTGATTGTATTGGGCGTATTACCTCTGTTATGGGGCACACTTAAATACTGTATTATGTTGGGCATTTTTCACTGATTGCATTGGGCGTTTGCCACTGTATGGGGTCTACATTTTATGGTAATGTGTTTATGGTAATACAAATCGAATTGCTTTCTAAATAAAATCTGAATCCTTTACATCCTGTTTTATTTGTTGTGGTCTGTGTGTTAATGGTTAGTGCCAATCGAATTGCCTTCTGATCGCATGTCTGAACCTCTTCACATTTCAATTTAGTTACTGGAGGTCTGCGGTTCAATTGACAATGCACACCCTCATGCCATCTGAACGCATTTCGATCCCTTTACATTTCTGTTTGGTTACTGGAGGCCTGCGTTTTAATTGACATTGTAAAGCCATGGCAGTCTGAATGTAAATTTTGAGTCCCATTACCTTCGTTTTTTATTCTTCCTGGCATTTCGTGGTGCCTTCTGGCAGTTCGTTTAACCCGTGGCAATGCATTTTAGTGGGATTTTAAGTGAACTGCGACTTAATGGCATCCTCTGTATGCGTGGCCTGTGTTAAATGATCTCTGTATTACCCTCTCTGCGTTTGTCGGTTAAAGGGGGCATTAAGGTATTACAGTGCGTGTTTATTGCTTTACAGTGTCAGTTTTTAATATATTACAGTGCGTGTTAATTATTACAATTGCGTTTGTTACAGACTAGGCATCCATCCAGATTTTATTCAGGATAACTATTAGCATTGTACTCGGACTGGTGTGGCTCGTTTATAGGTTGAGCATGGTTTTAATAACTATGATCCTATTATAAATGTCGTTGTATTCTAAAATGAGCTTGGTTCTAATATTAGGGTTCTATTAGCATTTAATAATTGGTATGGATAATATCGTTTAACATTGTGTTTCCAATGATATTGATTAAAATCATGGTTTAATATTGTTGTTTCAACATTTTGGTTTCATACTGTCTATTAGTGTTATGGTTAGATTATCGTTTTAATATTGGGTTTTACATTATCATTTTAATATTATGGTTGAACCTTTCTGTTCAATAGTATGGTTTTAATATGCATGTTTTAAATTTTGGTTGTAATAATGTTGTTCAATATAAATAGGGTTATATTATCGTTTTAGTCTTGGCTTCCATGGGCTGATTAAAATATTGCGGTTTACATTGTTGTTTTGATATATGGTACTATTATCGTTAATATTATGGTTTTCTTTATTATTATCGTTGGATAGTATGGTTTTAAACTAAGCAGGGTTTTAATATTGTCATTTAATAATATGTGGTCATTGATTAGGATGTTACCTTGTTACTTTTAGTTATGAATATGATGTTAGTCTTGTATATTTACAATATTCTAAGGGTTGTCCCTTAGTGGAAGGTGTACTAACATTTTGCGGTTGATCAAGGTAAATTTATTACCCCCGCCTTGGAAAAATTCTATGTATTTGTGATAACTCAGGAGCGTAAGGACGTTGTATTTGTTTATATTAATATGGTAGTATAATGAATATGGAGGATAATTCAGTATAATGACATAAAATTCTTTTATAATTTCAACACCGGGGGTAAGGCCCTTATACTAAGGGCATTAATTCAATTAGATCTACCTTATAACTAATGTACTCGTGGCTTAATAAAATCAATGGAGAATTTGGCTAGTAATCAATCACGAATGAGTCTTAGACATTGCCTTGTCTTTAATTTTAATGGTTGTCGTCCGAGTCCTTGTCTTGCGCCTTCTGTAGAAGACGTGGTTGCTCTTCGTCTACGGTTGCGTTGGGTTGTAAAAATTTTTCGATTGGTATGCTTGTGTCAGGCGGGATACAGACACCTTTTGTAGTCTTAGCATATAGGTCTGTGTGTATTTTCTGTTTAAAGGATCTAGTGTCGTATCAAGAGTCTCGGTCCCTTTAAAGGTAGGGTTCCACTCTTGCGACACATCTGACGAAGGTTACTAGTTTCTGCCTGAGCAGTAGGCCAGGAGCCTGTCTAATCTTCTTTCGAGAAGACATAAAACTAAAAGCCCTGCTTTTCTGTGCAGAAATAGTAAACTCTACTGATGGATCCTTCCTTCTATGACCGTACTGTACTTAACACCTGGTGTCATTTACTGCTTACAGCTGATTGTTGTACACCTTATGTCTAGGGGCATTATTACTTGATGTCACTATGATTGTCGAGGTCGTCTGGTTGTGTTTGTCTTGCTTGCATCTTGTTCTAGGTCGGGTTACTAGTTTCTGCCTAAGCAGTTGGCCAGGAGCCTGTCTAATCTTCTTTCAAGAGGACATAAGACTAAATGCCCTGCTTTCCTGTGCAAAAATAGTAACCCTAACACCCAGGAGTCTTCCCTATATGTTCTTACTGTGCACCCCCAGTATGTTTTAATGTTGTGTTGTGCGTCTTATGCCTGTGATCGTATATTGTTCTAGTTACTCGTTGTGTGCCTTCAGTTTTCCCTTGTCGTGGTTGCGTCTTGTTGGTTGTCGAGTGGCATCGTACAGTTAGGTGTGTTGTTACTTCTACATGCACGCACACAATTCAAAGAAAAAAAAAATTGCACCTATCACTAGAATGGTTGTCGTAACGAGGAGGACGTCACATATGGTATCAGAGCGGGTTCGACCCACAACTTGGGGTTTGCTACGGCTTCCGTTGACATGATTATGTTGATTATTCTGTTGCTGATTGAGTTGATTGTGTGTGTGCAGGTAATAATGGTTAGAGGATGTCGTGGAGGCAGACGACGGGGTGCTAGGGGAGGAGGCATGACGCCTCCAGCAGCATCCACACCTAAGGGATCTAACCCCCAGGGAGGCGAGCAGGTCCTTGGACAGGAGCAGATCACAGTTGCTGATGTTGTGGGGATGATGAGATCTTTCCAGCGCATGTCTGAGGTGCTGATCAGCAGATTAGAAAGAGATGAGGCTAGGGTGTCGGCACCTGCTAAGGTTCCACCGTGCACACCGGCCATTACAGGTAGCATTCACTGTGAACTCGAGAAGGTGAAATTTCTCGAGTTCTTTGGTGCCCCGGACGGCGCAGCCGCTGAGGCATGGTTGTAGAATATGGTGATGTGCTTCGCACTTCACGATTATACCTCCAACATGAAGGTCCGCATGCCGGTCTTTCAACTAAAGGGGAGCACTCTTCTATGGTGGAAGACACTCCTACCGCAGTTGAACATGGCCATCGAAGACGTGTCATGGGAACTGTTCGAGGAATAGTTCCGGGAGAGGTATCTTTCAGAGGAATTCATTGAGCGTCAGCTCAATGAGTTCAATGCATTACGACAGGGAGGTCGTACAGTGCCCGAGTACGAGGCACGTTTTTTGGAGCTGCTCCGGTATGCTCTGCATCTGAACACTGAGAAGCTCAAGGTCAACAAGTTCATGTTTGGCCTTAACGGTAGCCTGCGTGCGAAGGTTAGGATTCTGATGCCTCAAACCTTGCATGACGCTGTCCAAAAGGCCCTCAGAGCAGAGGAGGAGATTATCAGTGGGGGTCAGACCAAGACTCCAATGAGACCTGCAGGGCAGGGTTCATCTGGTACGCCGTAGGAGCAAACACCAGCGAGACACACGCTAGGGTATCATGGATTCCAGAGGGGATCCACTTTTGCTACACCACGACGACTGCCACCTCAGCAACGGACACCTTACCGAGCACCACAACAGCAGCAACAACGTCGCCCACAGCAGCAGTAGTTTAGGCCTGTTCAGTAGAACAGACCAAGTTTCCAGGCCGGTGGGCAGTCATTTTCTACTTTGGGTACCAGGACTACTAGGCCGAAGAAGGGGTGTTGGACGTGTGCGGAGCCACACTACCAACATGATTGTCCTGTGGAGAGGACCAGAGCGTTTGAATCAGCCAGACCCACTGCAGTGGGAGATATGGGCAAGGCCCATTGGATTCACGCAACGGTGAATAACCGCCAGGCAGAGCACCAGTCGATAGTGCTCGAGACGACAGGTACTGTCGCTGACCAGACCCTTAGTATTTTGATAGACCTAGGTGCTACTGAGTGTTTCATTTATGGTGTAGCGCTAAAAAGGATTAAGGTAAAGGCAGTCGAACAGGATGAGTTTAGATTTGTAGAGATGGCTTCTGGAGCCCAACAGAAGGTTGGAGGAAAGGTTACGGGATGTGCCCTTAACCTGGGAGAGTTCGTCACGAGGGTCAACTTGTACGTCATGATCTTAGGGTCTTATGATGTTGTGATCGACATGGATTGGTTGGAATCGCATGAGGACATACTCAACTGTAAGACAAAATGGTTGAGCTTAGTCGATGATGAAGAGAAAAGATATGTGATAGTAGGATGGAACCAGGGAGTATCCCTGAGGTTCGTCTCTTCCTTACAGTTATGGAAGAGTATGCACAAGGGGTGCAAGCTTTATGCGGTCCTTGCGCTAAACGAAAAGGGAGTAGTAAAAGGTCTAGAAAACCTTCAGCAGGTGGTGAAGGAGTTTGCGAACATATTTCCAGAGGAGTTGCCTCGGATGCCGCTAGAAAGAGAATTGGAGTTTACCATAGACCTGAAACCGGGGAATGAACCAACAGCAAGAACGCCTTATCGAATGTCAACCCCGGAGTTGCAAGAGTTGAAAATACAACCGAAGGAGTTGTTGGACCTGGGATTGATACGTCCTAGTGTGTCACCGTGGGGTGCACCAGTTATTTTCATTCGAAAGAAGGATGGATCATGGAGGCTTTGCATTGACTACCGTCAACTGAACAAGGCTACGATCAAGAATCAGTATCCCTTGCCACAAATTGACGATCTGTTCGATCAAATGAAGGGTGCGATGGTGTTCTCCAAGATCGATTTGCGATCAGGGTATCACCAGTTACGGATCAAGGAGGATGACGTCCCTAAGACTGCTTTTAAGACCAGATTTGGACATTACAAATTTACTATTTTACCGTTTGGACTGACAAACGCCCCAGGGGTATTTATGATCTTGATGAATGGGGTGTTCCATGAGTACTTGGACAAGTTCGTCCAAGTATTCATTGATGATATTTTGATCTAATCTTGGACGACGGAGGAGCATGACGAACACTTGCACTTGGTACTACAGTGTTTGCGAGAGCACAAATTGTATGGGAAGTTGCCCAAATGCTCCTTTTATCAATCCAAGATTCACTACTTAGGGCATGTCATCTCTGGCGAAGGTATCGCCATGGATCTAGCCAAGGTTGAGGCCATTATGGAATGGCCTATGCCAACGAATGTCACTGAAGTGCGTAGTTTTATGGGTTTAGTAGGATACTATCGACGGTTTGTCGAGGGTTTTTTGAAGATAGCAAATCCGATCACGGAATTGCAGAAGAAGAAAAAGAAGTTTGTTTGGACAGAGAAATGCATGGAAGCAGTTCGGAGGCTTAAAGAGTTGTTGACAACAACACCGATACTAAAGGTCCCTGACATGGACGTAGACTTCTTGGTATGTACTGACACAATCCAAGGAAGGGTTAGGCGAAGTCTTGATGCAAGACGGACGAGTGATTGCTTACATTTCAAGAAAACTGAGAAGGCATGAGGAGAACTATGTGACGCATGACTTGGAGCTATTAGCCATCGTTTATGCCTTGAAGGTTTGGAGACACTAGCTTGTTGGACAAAAATTTGAATTAAAGACTGATCATTATGGACTACAACACATTTTCATGAAAAGCGACCTGAATGCGCGACAACGGCATTGGTCAAAATTGCTTAGCGAGTACGACTTCAAGATTACTTACATAAAGGGAACAGTGAACCGAGTGGCGGATGCTTTGAGTCGGAGGTCATGCATCTTTTCGGTGTTGCCTCTTCAAACGAATCTACGTGAGAAGATTCTCACTTTACAGTGTGATAATGATTGGTACAAATAAGTCAAGGATTTTATCGGACAAAACACTATGATGGTACCACTATTTGAGGGATATTCATTTGATGGCGATGGTTTATTGAGGTTTAGAGGTCAGATTTACATATCGCCAAATGACAAGTTGAGGATGTTGATCCTGAGCGAGGCTCATTGAGCAGTTTACATGGCTCACCCGGGAGTTACGAAGATGAGGGCAGACCTTAAGCCCGTGTTCTTCTGAAAGGGAATGAAGGCCGACATAGTCAACTTTGTGGCTAGATGTATCGAGTGTCAATAGGTAAAGGCTGAACATAGACACCCGGCAGGATTACTTCAACTGCATGGCATTCTAGAATAGAAATGGGAAGTCATTTCGATGGATTTTATTGTTGGATTTCCACTGACGGCAAGGAGACAAGACTCGATTTTTGTGGTAGTAGACACTCTAACAAAGAGTGCTCACTTTATTCCTGTGCGTACGACATATCAGGCACCGGACATAGCAAGAGTTTTCATCAGTGAGATTGTGAGGCTGCATGGCGTGACTAAGAAGATTATATCCGATCGAGGATCGGTGTTTACCAGATGATTTTGGATGAGTTTTCAAGAGGCCTTGGGAACTCAACTTAACTTTAGTACTACGTATCACCCAGAGACTGACGGATAGACAGAACGTATGAACCAAACCTTGGAAGACATGTTGCACATGTACATGATGGACCAACAAAAGCATCGGGAGGAATTCTTGCTTCTCGTAGAGTTCGCTTACAACAACAGTTACCAGAGCACCATTAAGATGGCGCCTTTTGAGTTTCTTTATGGGCGACCGT
>JZKD02S0913330.1:778575-790808 GCA_000966675.3 Picea glauca
CCCAAGGCCATTAAGTATGTTCTCATTCTAATCTTCCAGAAGGAAAAATTTGTTCCATCAAACAGAGGGGGCTTAGAGGCTGAAGTCCCTTCAAGACTTGTCATGTTTAAGCTTATAGATCTACCTTTGAATAAAAGGAACCCACTCTGATACCAATTGTTGAAAATTACTAAGACAACTGAGAGGGGGGGGTGAATCAGTTGTAATTGAGCTTAAACAATTTTAAGTCTATTAAAACATTATTAATCTTTCTTGAAGTGTTCATCAACAATATACAACATATGGACAATAAAATTAAAGAGCATTAGTCACACATAAGGTATACACAGAGACAGATTTTTCAAGAGGAAACCCATAAAGGGAGAAAACCTCTTCTTCTTCGAAATGATAGGCAATCTTTTAAGTTCTGTACATCATCTATAATTGAGCACCAACTCAATGTGAGGTTGCTACCTCGGTTTTACAAGCTGCAAATTGTTTGAGAGAACCAACTCTCTGGTTTCTCTAGCACCCACTAGAAGGAAGCACCAAATCCCTTAATTTTCCAGCACCAACTAGATGGAAGAACCAACTTCCAGTTACACAGGCTCCAACCTGTATAATAGAGAACACTTGTTCTCCCTTGCACCACCCTGCCACCCTGGTTTCTCTGGCTGCAACTAGATGGAAGATACAACTTCCTGTGTTCAAGCTCTCACTTGAACCTCTAAGGACAACATTCCTCCCAGGCACCTCCCAACCTCCCTATGAAATAAATGAATAAATAAACAGTCAACTACACAGATAAATTAATTCTTACCAATCTTTCTTTGTTCTGTAAATCCGGTCTTCTACTAACTGTTCTGCTATTATTCTCTTCCTTTGTCTGTTTAGTAGGTCTATTCTACATCAACTTGTTATGTCATTCTGCTCTGCTTCTGCTTCTCTTCATCATCTATTACTCTTCTCTGAGTTTCATCTCACACTATGCATATTTTCAATTTCACATAGCACATTCTATTATTATTCTTTTCTTACAGTTTCATCCAATTTTCATACCGAACTCCCAACCACATACAGTCTATCTCATTTTCTTTTATGCACACCCATGGTGGTTCCACTTCCCATCTCCTTAGGAAAAAGGAAGACAACTGTCTCAGCAACTGAAACGCCAACTAATCGGTAATCATGAGTCCATTTCCCTAATAGATTCGAAACTGAGGAGTTAACTGTGAGAGAGAACAGTATCCCTCCGATCAACACTTGATCTGATGGTTCATATCATTTCGCGATTTCGCAGATCGCAATTTCGACATTCCTGATGTTCAATGTTCTTGTCACTTACAAATCCCGATCCATGAAACTCCGTAAAGAATTTGGACCAATGGTCCAGATCACATCATGACCTGACGGTTCAGATTCAGTTGAAATTTCACACATCGCGATTTTGACATTCCTGATGTTCAATGTTCTTGTCACTTACAAATCCCGATCCACAAAACTCCGTAAAGAAGTCAGATCAATGGTCTAGATCACAACTTGATATGACGGTTGAAATTACGTCACAATTTTGCATATCGCGATATCGAGATTCTTGATGTTAATATTCTTTGACATCTCCAACACTCGATCCTCGAAACCCTGAAATGGACTTGGATCAACGGTCCTGATTCAATATTGATTAAATGGCTACGATTAAATCACGATTTCAGAATTCTTGTTGCATTGTTCCTTTTCCCTCTCCATGTCACGATTCGTGAAACTCCGATATGGAGTTGGATCAACGTTCCAAATCTGATCTTGATTCAACGGCTGTGATTGAATCGCGATTTCACATATCGTGATTTCGGCATTCTTGTTGCATTGTTTTCTTATCTCTCCATCTCGCGATTCGCGAAACTCCGATATGGAGTTGGAATCAACAGTCCAGATTCAACCTTAATCTGATGGCTCAGATTAAATCATGATTTTGCATATCGCGATTTCGAGAGGTTAGGGAACATCATTCCTTTGACTCTCCAGTCATTGAACTGACAATCTTTCCCCACGTGTCCTGCCTGATGATGGGCAATCCTCCTTCTTTCAGGATTTTGTACACCCACTTCTCCTTGTACTTTAAAAAGCATGCAGGTTCTCCTTGATCCAATGATGGTCGGGTCCTGCACTTGGATCTAACGTCTGAGATTTGTCCTCCTCTTCAGTGCACTCTTCTTGTCTACATTTAGATCTGACGACCCTCGTTCTGTCGGGAATTTGAAGGGGATCCAATGAATAGAAATGCTTCTCAAACCTTACGAGCCTACCTCTGCAGCATGCTCTTATTCAGATCTGACGGCCATCGGGAATTCAGGAAGAGATCCAATGAACACGGTTGTTGCTCTTCCCTGATTATCACTGCACTGTTGATCATTGCTGCTGTACTCAAGCCATCATCACTACTGTACTTGCCATCAATGACAAGTATACGCTGCCTGTAAAACATGCCAACAATCCTCTGTACATTCTTCCTATACTCATGCCATCTTTACTTATGCCCGTCTGTTACATTCTTCCTGTACTTATGCCATTCGTTGTCTGTTAAATATTTGCCAACAAGATTAATAAAGAGAAAAAAAAATAACTTATGTTCTTTCTTTATCTGCTTTTGTTAAAGCAACCATCTTTACATAGATTTTCGTGAGTTTAGATTAACACTCACAACTTGTATATCATGCACATAAATAAGATAGGCAGATCTGTTGTTTAAATATTATCTACAATAGTTATATATATTTGTGTACATATATATATTAAGTGGTTATTTAATAGTTAGCTCTTTTATTTCCTTTATTTGTTTCTTTTAGGACTTTTAGATTGGCCAACGGAGCCATTAAACCCGTCAAAACGAATTATACCAAATGGCTTGGGTTATTTAGACAACCCCGGACCAGACACGTTCTTCCAATTGACGGATGGTCATTTTCGCCCGTCAACACGTCTTCATCGACATTCTGAGACAAATCTATTTATGTTTTTTTTAAAAACGTCAAATCGTAATTACAAACAATTATATTAAACAATATTTTAAATTTGAATTCTATACTTTTAATATAGACAATATGTGCATGCACACCTCATTGGACTTCTTCTTGTTGTAAATCTCTATTTACATTATCATCGTTTATTTCTTCAATATTTGCATGTTCTCGTTTATTTCTCCAATAATTATCTTTCCTTTGATCGTTATGGTGAGTTTCATCTCGAGTGTGATCAAATTTTCTCTTGCGCAAAATTATGTTTCCCATGAGTATAGTTATCTGTAAAATTTATGTTCAACAAAGACTTCACCTTGAAAAAGTGCTCAACATTTATCTTTCAACATATAAATTGTTATTCCAATAGAAACTTGAACAAATATCAATTACCTTCTTCAACAAAAATGAAAAAGATGATTTGAAACTTTGTTTAGGTGCTCTAGAAAACCATGAAACAAGTGATGAATTGTGTTAAATGTGTTCACTCGAAAGCGCATTTATACGATTTTGTGTGAAATGAAACGATACGATGTGTCTTCTCATTTTTTATGGCGGACGGAATTCGCTCAACCATCTTTCGACCGAAAAGCTTGGAAGCCGTTTAATTTTGACGGATTCCATTAGAATTTAGTTTTTTGGCCAAAAGAATATTGTTTCGGCCGAAAACTAGAAATTGGGAGTGTATCCAAAAACCAGAGAATTCCCCCAAGCTTACCTGGACTTTGGAGGTTGCAGACTCCTACAAATACTCAGAAATTGGTTTTGAAAATGACACCAACATTTGAAAAATTGAATCTACTTTCTATTCTTATAATTTGTTTTCATTTTCATTATTTTTATCTAATTTTATTTAATTTTTAAAAAAAATCACGCATAATATTTTCAGCAGACATTATGATTCAATGAAATAAAATATCTGTATCTCTAAAAATATACGGTGAAAAATTTAGAAAAAATTATATTCATAATTCTTAAACTGTTCTTTTCAAAAGGGTATTTTTAGATTTTACTTTTAAGTAAAAATTAAGATAGATACAAGGTGCAGGAAAACATGTGTTTAAAATTTGCAATGCTTTCATCTTGGTTAACTTAAAAAAAATCTAGAAATTATAATATTCATCAGTTAGATTCTAAATTATAGTCATAATAAAATAGAGTCTCGGTAGATTGTTTCAGTATATTTTGTTTGTTAAAAAAAAAGTTTAATAATAGATACATTTTTGAGGGAAACAATAACTCATTATCATTCCTTTCATGTGTAAGGAACATACTGTTAAGCAATTGTCAAATTGACATATCAAATCTTGATAAAAAAAATTGAAAAATAGTCATTGGAAAACTAACAAAATTCTTTACAAGTTTTGTTTTTACTGTAAAGTGAAATTCTAAATAAAAAAATACTTTTGTATGCTGTAAATTGAAGAACTTATGAAAATATAGTTTTTTTTCTCATAAAACAAGCAAAATAGACACCCATCTTCATGATTTTACCCTAAAGGGAATATTGAGGGAAATCACATAGTGATCATTTCTCAAAAAGAAGGCTATGATATTGGTTGAATGCACAACAGATGAATACTTGATGACTGCACTGACCTTTACGTAGAGTCTTATGACAGTCAACTTAGTTTAAGTTTTAATTATCTTAGCATGTTTTTCTTAGGATTAGTTTTAATTTCGGTCTTTTCTTTTCTTTTAATTTGAATTTCATTTCAATAAGCCAGTCATTTAAGGGGAGGGTTTTCTCCCAAACTTTCTAAGCTTTGATCACACCATTCCCTTTTGTATGCAAGTTGGTAAAATGGCTTGTGCAACCAAAAACTCTGAATTTTTCTCTTGGAATGATGTAAACATAGGGAAGTGTTAATCTAAACTTCGATGCTCAGATTCCTTTGCAACATTTTTTGGATTGATAAATCAATATTGTCACCAACTTACCAGTTGATCATAAATAGCCTATTGGCATGTTTACAAGCAGATTGTGCTTGTCATTGATGGCAAGAACAACAACGACAATGGCATGTTTACAGGCAGAGTGCACTTGTCATTGATGGCAAGATCAGAGTGTGCATCGATGGAAAAACAGGAACAATGTAAGCTCAGGTGAAGAAGCAAAAAGTATGCAGAGATCAAAGCTCAGGAGAGATAGCATTCTGAGATGCATAGACGAGATCCCATACATCAAGGCTCATAGAAGGATCAAAGGTCGTGGCCTTTGACACTTAGATATTTGAGAAAGCCAAAGATCAGGAGGAGGAGCGACAGTGGTTGTTGGATCACCAATCCATAATACCTGATGTCCATTATATTAGAGTCCAGTGACTAGATGAAGCATAGAGGAGAAGTATATGATGCAGGAGCATCTCAACCGAGCCAGCACGAAGACAATGGACAGTTGGACAAGCGCCCAACGCAAATTTTGAAATTGTCTTGAAGTAAATGTGCCAACCTTAAATGAAATAATTAATAAGGAGCGCACTTGTAAAATGTAATTGGACCTTGAGCAATTCACTCTCGTCCTTAGTAGGTAGAAGGCATTTATAGTAGTAAATGCAGGTAGAAAGAATTGAATGTTAGATTAGACAGTTTTAGAGCACAAGAGGGAAATGGGATATAGACACCCTCATTGTGTATTGTAACATTACTATGAAGAGTATGATGAGCGTGAAGAACATACAGAGCTGAGAAGCAGAGAGCTGTGTGAAAACACCCATGTACAGAAATTTGAATTAATAGAAAAATCCTTGATTCAAATTCATGGCATTGTGTTTGTTCTCTGTGTATGTATGCTAGATGTTATGCTCATAGTTATTTTACTCTTCCTGCTGTACATTTGATTTTATGCTATGTATGAATGATTTCTTGTTGAATGTTTGAAATCTGAGAGGAAAGGAAAAAGGAATGAGTTTCAATTGTTTCTCTATCTGAGCAAGATTTCCTGCAAGGAGTGCAGTTGAATTGTCTGCAAGGAGTGCGTTGACGAAGGGTTCAGAGGGTTGTCTCTGAGAGATCAGATAGAGTATCTTTTTTTCTCATTCACTCAGAAGTGCAGTTAGGCACAAGGAGCCGTGCAAGGAGTGCGCAGGCTGAGTGAAGTTTCAGAGTTTCGAACTTGAGTGAAGCATTGAGAGACTGTTGCTGCAGGTGTGCTCAAAGTCGAAGGATTTCAACACTTGGAAGTGTTTGAAGGTTGCTGCGAGGAGTGAGAGCAAGGGTTTTCTGGAAGACTCGAAGTCGTAAGAAAAGATCGGAAGGATTTTGAACCTTCGAAGTCGTCGAAGGAAGGCACGAGGCCAAGTACCTTAAGAGTTTTAAGGAAGGCATAGCGACGTCAGAACGTAGGAGGATGAGTTCTGCGGAGAGACACACTTTACTTAGTTCATGCAGAAATCCTCAGAGAAAGAGACGGACGATCGAAATTCTCTGTGGAGAATCCGCGAAGTCCCGTGAGCCATTAGATCTCACGGAGGAGTAGGGAAGTTACAACAAGTGCTTCAAAAGGTTCTAAGCTCAGGAGGAGTAGAGTCGTAGATCCAAGTCATCCAGGGGACGTTGGATCACTCGTGAAATCGTCTATCGAGATTTCATGAGTGGAAGGGTCGAAGACTTGGTATTAAAGTTCACGAAATCATGAAGCACAAAGTCGTGAAGGATCGATAGGATTGGCTGGGACCATAGGAGGTCAGCAAGGTGGACAGGTGGCACCCTATCGACGTAGAAGTGAATCGAGTTGAAGTCTCGAAAAGGCGAGAAGGCTAGTTGTGGGGCCAGCGCCGAGAAACGTGTCAAAGTCTGACATCTCAGGATTTCGACAAATAGAATATCGAGATTTCGGGGTTCATAGGCAGAGTTGTATGTTATCGTAGCTCATGAACATGCGAAAGCCGACAAGTCGGGGTAATATCGACGACTCGGAGTTTCAGGATTCAGGGTCATAGTGAGCAGGCGCTCGACCATAGGATTCGCGATATCGGAAAGTTCGATCTCCTAAGTGCAAAGGGGGGATCCCACTAGGATTTGCTGTGGGTGCAGATTTTCCGAAAGGAAAATAGAAGAGTCTTTTTAGATTCCTTCGGGCCAGTGAAAGGAGAAAGATCCTGTGTTGACATGGACCTTCCGACCTACAGGTTGAGGGTTGCGTGCGTCGACATCAATATAGATATGATCCATTGGAGCTGAGCACCGAGGAACAACATCCGTTGGATCCAGTATAACTGCAAAGAGGATAATGGCTGAGAGCCATCCTCCAACTCCGCGAAATGTGAAATTGCGATGAGATCTGAACCGTTGGATCCAGAGGACACGTGGCAAGAGATCATCATTTTTTTGACTCATGAAATGGAAAATTCAAAGGTGAGTAGTCCTCCAACTTCGTGAAATGTGACATCACGATGAGATCTGAACCATTGGATCCACAGGATACGTTGAGAGAGATTATCATTTCGTTGACTCGCAAACTAGAAAATTCAAAGGTGAGTAGTCCTCCAACTTCAAGAAATGCGAAATTGCGATGAGATTTAAACCGTTGGATCCAGAGGACATGTGGCGAGAGATCAGTATTTCACTGACTCACGAACTGGAAAAGTCAAAGGTGAGTAGTCCTCCAACTTGGCGAAACATGATGTCTCGATGAGATATAGGTCGTTAGATCACAGAGGATCGTGGACCGTTGATATGACACAAAGTATCTCGGATTGTAACATCCCACTCTGGCACACTGAACGAACTTATTCTTTGAGGACACTTGCTCGCAAGTGATCCGGATTATTATACTATTAAAACATTTGACTTTGATTATGATGCATTATGGGTAGATGACATGTTGTTTTACTACATTGACATAGATAGGTGCTATTGACTCAGTTTTACTGAGTGTGCAAGGTTTTGGACCTTGAGGATGCAGAGGCATCGATGGAACCCCTTGGAATCCGGATCGATTCAGGGAGTGTGCCATTGGGGCTTGATTGTTTTACTGTGATATTAGTGCATTTGAATAGCTGATATGATATGGATATGTTCTAACATGATTTTTTGATGATGCAGGCTGACGATAGCTTGCTGACCAGACTCACATATGGAGTAAAGGGGTCGCACATTACTACCATAGATGTTGAGGGAGAGGTGTGGACAATAGCCCTGCCACGGCCTACTAGCACTCTCGTCGTGGCTCGAACTATAGGTTAATGAATACATAGTTCGAGAGGACCCACGATGCCATGAGGGCAGACTGCAATATCACTCACGATGATTCTAATGGGCGCGCAATAAGGCGGGGGCCTTATTCCTTAGAATCCCTTAGTCTCCCACAAGTTCACCTAGTGGAGTGTTGACTCCAGGGGTTATTGATGTCTAACAATTAGTCAAGAGGTGAGTGGCACCCTTAGAGCATGTAGTGCATCCTGAAGGGCATGTCGCGCAAAGGAACAGATGAGGCGAGTGTCACCCTTGGAGCACCTAGTGCGTCTTGAAGGGCACGTCATGTTGATGATGATAGAGGGATGAACCTAGATGGCCATAAGACAAATGACATATTAAGAAATTTTAAAAATCTCCCTAATTAAATGTCACCCAGTACAGAATATAAGTTCTAAGTCTAAAATTATGCTAGGGGTAAAATTTTATCTACCTTAAAAAATAATAATAATAATAAAATAAATAGATAAAATAAAATAAAATAATAAAATAAAAAATAAAAATAAAAACCCACTTAAATAATATTTATGATCTTCATAAAATTCTGTAACATGAAGAGAGTAAGAAATTAAATTATTAAAATCTGTGGATATAAAATGTAAAGAAGGAATTAATTATTTATCTTTTGATAATTTAAGAAGATACTAAATTAATGATAAAAGAGAAGAGAGGTTAAAATCCACACCTACCTTTTTGAGTTCTAAGTAAAAGGGGAAAGAGGGGAAATAAAAATAGGAAACTAGGGAAAGGAGGTAACATAAAAAGGAAAAAGGGGAACTTAAGGGAAAAAGTGGGAAGTCAACTTAGTAAGGAATCCACATTTAAGAGCTTTCTAATTTTAAACTAAATTAGCAATTTCATAATATGGAAAGCCTTTAAAACCTGTAAGGGAATCTAGGGACACCTAGGAGTGATTCGAGGAGTAAATCTAGGTGGGTGAGGGAAATAAAGATAATTACTTAATTAAAGAAATTAATTAATGGAGGAATGTAGGGGATGGGTGACACTTGTACGAAGAAGAATTTTTAGGAAATTATTTTTAAAAACTTTAATTACATGAGATTTTAGGAAAGAGAGGAAGGGGGAAATTCTATATAATGAAGAAAGGAGAAGGAGAAAGGATCATCTTCTATTTGTGTAACGTTACGCTGTAGAAATATCGACTTGACTGATTTACCTTGCGAGGCGAGCTGGGTGCTAGACGAAATCTATGGATAGTGTGTGTGGCCCCTTTGTGGCTCAGGGGGCTAAGGGGGAAGAAGAGTACCCCTAGCATTGGCTGGGAGGTACCAGTGTAATCTCGATGGTCGAGGAGTGGGAGTTGCACGGAGCACGAAGACGTCACTCGAAGCAGGCGAATGGGCAACGGTATGCTTTTCGGTTGAATGATAGAATGTTGTAGGATGTATGTTTTAGATTTGCATGTGTATTTGGTAGGTAATTTGTTTGTCTAGTTTCAGGACTGGAATTTTTATAGCCTAGCTGAATGATTGGTTGATTGATTTATGTGACCTTCATTTTCCCGCATGTCATGTCCACTCCATGTGATTGTGACCTTGAGGTTGTTATCCTTCGTCCCTAGCTTACTAGTCCTCGCTTGAGAAGTTGTCCAGGAGCCTGATATACGGTCGTTGCCTTAGCATTAAAATACCTATAGATCTCAATGCCTTGGTTTCTTGTGCGAGGATGATGAAGCCAAGGTGAACCTAGCAGCTGCCTATGTCTGTGGATGTCCTTGCCTGATTGTGTGACTTATGTCCATAGCCTGCACATATGGTTTATATTGCTTCATGTTGTTTACTTTATGTGCCTTGACTGATAGAATTCCTGCGATCCCTTCGACGAATTATCCTTATGGCCATACATTCTCTTATTGTTGTCAGCCTTTTTATATTGGTATCCAGAGATGTGAAAAGCAGTTGACTTCAATCTGCATTGTTCTTTTTGGGTGGACTTGTTTTATTATTGAGCGTAGTCATTGTGTAATAGATGAAAAACTTATGTATATATTATCTCTGCTATTTAAATAGATAATGGATGAAAAGAAATATTTCTTCAGCAATTGTCAATATGTAGCAGTTGTAAGAATCTTCCTCAGCAATTGTAAATATGTAATATATGTAAAGGTTGCCTCTATGGGATAATGATGACTACATGCGTTTATTGAAGGGCCCATTCTGTTTTCAACGGTTAGCTATTGTTTTTGTGGAGGGCGATTTAGATAGGTATTTTGGACTGCTATTTATATACAATACTGGAGACTGTGTTTTACTTTCCTTCTCTGTGAATTTCCTTGACTATCCTAGGCAAATTTGGGGCAATTTTATTCCTGTATTAAGTCATGGGGCGAATTTACACCTGGGGTGATTTATTTTTGAGTGTTTTCTTTTGCCTTGTGTGTTCTTCACTTTATTGGCCTTCCATTGAAAAATGATCATTACTGTGTGATTGTGCCATTGGCTAACCTTGTTGTTACTTGCTACCTTAATTCCACCTTCCGAGACTTCATTCGTGTCGACTCTTCAGAAAAGGCGATCACAATTACCACGACATCACCAAATGTTTAACCTACTCGGAATTCTTAGGTCCCGGTCAGATTTCAAAATACAAGCAACATAATGTTTCTCTAGAATTAATGCTTGACAGATGAAAATATCATCCTTTACTTTATCATTCTGATATTTAGGGTTGTCAATGCTGCCCACAGTTACTGGGTTCGATCAATGTCGTTATCATTCGGTCGAGCATGCATATTGCCCCAAGAAATCAGTTAACTGTGTAAAAACAAAAATTTCTTGTACTGGTGAATTCGTTCTGTCTAATTCAGCGTTGAAATTGGCCTTTTAAACCTGTTGGCATTCGGAAGTCACTCCTAGATTGCTAGCAGGAGCAGATCCCGAAGCCCATCAGTTTAATGTCACGATTTATTTTAAAGGGTGATCAAATGGAGGAAAACTAAAAACGACATCATATCAACTCAGAAACCAGACCAGGCATGCATGAAAGAATGAGGTCTTGATAAACTCCAAACAGTGAGTTGTAGTAAAGGGTGAGTAGATGGAATACTTATGCAAGAAGGGTGCAAAGTTCCATCACAAACATCCGATGTGTAACAGACTGAAGAAGAAATGCATTCGAACACAAAATCCTTTTACATTCAAACACAAATACCAGAGAATACAAAGATGTCGCAACAAATCCTTTATCGCAACAAGATTGTTAAGTCCACGTGAATCCTTCAACTGTGAACCCTCCAGCAGAAGACGAAACCAAGATGGAACAGAGAAACTGTTTGTTATAAACCAAGAAGTCTCAAACACAGAGGCATAATCAAGGACCAGAGTATTTGCTGAAACTTTACAGTCGGAAGCTTAGCTCTACCATCGATAGATACAAAAATGGCAAAAATGCCTACATATAATCAAAACAACAACAGCAGTGGAACCAAGAAAATGCATTGAAAGCTTTGCATATACATGGCTTCTAACAGTTAACATCTGAAAGATCGTGCAACTTATGTCAGACGCAATCTTAATTGTTTGACAGTTCCAACGGCAAATCGACGTGCCTTAAATTCATGGCTGTGCTTTCCCATTAATGCGGAGGCGATATCTAACCACCACCAACCGCTTCAATAACTGCAACATCGGGATTGAGGATGGCCCGGCCAACTCGGCACCTTCTGGACGTGGAGGACATCCCATGCAGCCACCTAGAATAATCGATCGGCTCAAAGGATATGCGGGGAGAACAACGCGGAGGGTGAAACGCAAGAACGGAGCGACGGGGACGTGACAGCGGGGAGAGAGAGTTTACAAGGGGGAACACATGGCGAGATGCGACAGGCGAAGGAAGTGGAAGGATCGATGTGACGGACACATTTAAGGGGAGGCTGATGCAGAAGGGAGGAGGACGTGTGGTGAGTGATAAATGGATGATGAGACGAGGGAAAGGCCATCTGGAAGTGTGAGAGAGAGGCGAATGGTGACACATGGCAACAAGGGAAAGGCGGGCAGAAACATGACAAGGCGGGAGGCGGGCCCATGC